>JAMZAV010006165.1:0-28440 GCA_024449915.1 Sweltsa coloradensis
AACTTTATACCACCAACAACGTATCATCCAGTTCTCCAAAGAAAATGACTGGGAAGTTAATGTTTGTCTTGTGTAATGAATGTGGTTTGACAAGTTGCCAAACAGAGTGCACTCACAAGGCAGATATGCAAAAAGAACTGACTGGAACTTGGGTTGTGGACGAGGTAAAGAAGGCACTTGAACATGCTATGTCATCACCGAGATTCAAGAGATATGGAATTTTAAGACCAAACAGTATGACCCAAGAACCATTTCAGGGGGTCTCTTTCTGCAGTATGTAAATACTTTCCTGAAACTCAAGGCTAAGGCAAGCGGCTGGCCTACTTGGTGTACGAAGAGATAAGCAAAGATATCTAGCAGAATTTGAGTCTAGAGAAGGTATCAAGCTGGATTCCTCCAAAATTCAATATAATTCTGGGAAAAGGACTATGGCTAAGCTAACGCTCAATTCGTTCTGGGGAAAATTTGGGCAGAAGAATGACCTTACCAAGCACTTGGTGGTTGACTCATACATTGATGCGGTAGAGTTGCTCTCCAACCCTCGGAATGATGTTGTTTCCAGTGATGTCATTAGCGATGGTAAAATGATGATCACATACAAAGAAAACTCAAATGATGAGACTCCATCACCACAGACAAATGTAGTCATTGCTGCTTATACAACAACTCTTGCTAGGTTGAAGCTCTATTCATCCCTGGAAATGTTGGGTGAGAGGATTCTCTACTATGACACAGACAGTGCTATGTTTTTGAGCCGACCTGGTGACGTTTATACTCCATGTGGTGACTACTTGGGGGATATGACCGATGAGCTTCAAGAGTTTTGGACTGGTTCATATATCTCCGAGTTTGTCAGTGGTGGTCCGAAAAACTACTCGTGCAGAGTGGTGTGTGGAGGTGACCGTGCATTTACCAAATCTGTATGCAAAGTTCGCGGCCTGAGGCTCAACTACAGTGCATCACTAGACTCCGCCCGACAATCACACAGCGCGAGCAGCAGCCAGCAGTCGTCTTGAGGACGGCGCAGTATCGACATCGACTAGACTACGCCCGACAATCACACAACGCTCGCAGCAGCCGGCAGTCGTCTTGAGGACGGCGCAGTATCGACATCGACTAGACTACGCCCGACAATCACACAACGCGAGCAGCAGCCGGCAGTCGTCTTGAGGACGGCGCAGTATCGACATCGACTAGACTACGCCCGACAATCACACAGCGCGAGCAGCAGCCGGCAGTCGTCTTGAGGACGGCGCAGTATCGACATCGACTAGACTACGCCCGACAATCACACAGCGCGAGCAGCAGCCGGCAGTCATCTTGAGGACGGCGCAGTATCGACAACGACTAGACTCCGCCCGACAATCACACAGCGCGAGCAGCAGCCGGCAGTCGTCTTGAGGACGGCGCAGTATCGACATCGACTAGACTACGCCCGACAATCACACAACGCTCGCAGCAGCCGGCAGTCGTCTTGTCTTGTCTTGTTGTCTTCTATCATGGTTGCCCCCAGTGCCTCCCACAACAAGGCACAATCACCAGAGCCACCACAAATGAGACAATGGGTGACATGCTTGTAGCTACGCAACATAAGATTGCTATACTGAGAGCGGCTGGTTATAATGTTGTTGAGATGTGGGAGTGTGAGTGAAATGCACAGAAAGTAAGGAACCATGCTCTAGACACTTTCCTCAGGGAGCATCCTAGTCGCCACGACATGCCCTTGAATCCCCGCGATGCATTTTATGGCGGACGTACAAATTGCACCAAGGTATACTATGCTTGTAAACCTCGTAAAGTCATTAAATACTTTGATATTTGTTCTCTCTACCCATGGGTAAATAAATATGGAAGATACCCAGTAGGTCACCCCACAATAAACGTGGGTAAAGATTGTGCAAAACTGGTTGGAAATGAACTGAACAACTTGAGTCGTGTAGAAGGTATAATAAAGTGCACTGTTATACCACCAACTAACTGTATCATCCAGTTCTTCCAAAGAAAATGACTGGGAAGTTAATGTTTGTCTTGTGTAATGAATGTGGTTTGACAAGTTGCCAAACAGAGTGCACTCACAAGGCAGATATGCAAAAAGAACTGACTGGAACTTGGGTTGTGGACGAGGTAAAGAAGGCACTTGAACATGCTATGTCATCACCGAGATTCAAGAGATATGGAATTTTAAGACCAAACAGTATGACCCAAGAACCATTTCAGGGGGTCTCTTTCTGCAGTATGTAAATACTTTCCTGAAACTCAAGGCTAAGGCAAGCGGCTGGCCTACTTGGTGTACGAAGAGATAAGCAAAGATATCTAGCAGAATTTGAGTCTAGAGAAGGTATCAAGCTGGATTCCTCCAAAATTCAATATAATTCTGGGAAAAGGACTATGGCTAAGCTAACGCTCAATTCGTTCTGGGGAAAATTTGGGCAGAAGAATGACCTTACCAAGCACTTGGTGGTTGACTCATACATTGATGCGGTAGAGTTGCTCTCCAACCCTCGGAATGATGTTGTTTCCAGTGATGTCATTAGCGATGGTAAAATGATGATCACATACAAAGAAAACTCAAATGATGAGACTCCATCACCACAGACAAATGTAGTCATTGCTGCTTATACAACAACTCTTGCTAGGTTGAAGCTCTATTCATCCCTGGAAATGTTGGGTGAGAGGATTCTCTACTATGACACAGACAGTGCTATGTTTTTGAGCCGACCTGGTGACGTTGATACTCCATGTGGTGACTACTTGGGGGATATGACCGATGAGCTTCAAGAGTTTTGGACTGGTTCATATATCTCCGAGTTTGTCAGTGGTGGTCCGAAAAACTACTCGTGCAGAGTGGTGTGTGGAGGTGACCGTGCATTTACCAAATCTGTATGCAAAGTTCGCGGCCTGAGGCTCAACTACAGTGCCAGCAACAAAGTAAACTTTGAAGCCTTGAAAAACATCACCTTGAATGATGGTGCACCAATATATGTACATACACCACATAAGATCGTACAAGTGCCACATTTAAAAATTGTTACTCGTGAAGAGAAGAAGATATACAGCTGTTGTGCCCGAAAGGGCGGTGGTAGATAACTATGACACAGTTCCATAGGTTTTTCAAGCGTAAACGCTTAAGTAGTGATTCCAAGCATTGTAAATAAATAATTTACATAGCAAATCGGCTTAAAAATTTGTAAATTAGTTTTTTTTTACAGGGAGTTTTCCCAGTCTCCATGTGAACCTCGATTGCTGAACTTGACGTAGGAGGGGGCTTTTTTAACTAATATCATCGGTGTTTAAAAATCTTTATAAGAAAGCACTTGACGATCTAAAACATTAGTGAAATGGACCAAAGTGGCAAACCATTTACAGCATTAATTAGTGGCCCTACAGGGTGGAAAGCCCTTTTTTGTTAAAAGATTATTCATTATCCCCCAGCACTTCTGGACAAACAATCCGAACGTGCTTAAAAGTTAAATTTATCCAGGATTTTTAGCGGTGAGCGCAGCGTAACAAAGTTTTTCCCTAACGTATACTCGTTTGGGGCCCTTTGGGGCCGGACATTTTCCAAGCTGTCTGTTTGTCTGTCCGGGTCATACGGCCGAACGGGCCCAAAAAGATAAGCTAAAAATTTTAAACAAACCGTTTCCCTCAACTGAGAAATGTAACAAACTGATCAAAAACCGCTGCGATTTAAACCTCTAAATAAAAATCTTTAAAAATTTAAACCTAGTTTTGAAATTTTTACATTTGCCATACGTATAAAGGCCACAGCCCTGGTTAATAAATTAAAAAAAGATTTGGTGAAGGTAAAAAATATTAAGTCCCCCTTTCCCTTTACCAAGTCGGGGCCTTTCACCAAGTATTTTTGATTTTTTTTTTTTTTTAAATGTCAATGTACAGGTGCTAGCCTAGGCGTACGCTTTGGTAGGCCTGTTAGGACATTTGGCCAAGAGATGGCTCGCGCCTAAACGAACCCCATTTTACAAACGTCAGCTGGTAAGTAGAGTATTACCCCTCGAAACTAGAGGCGAAGCTCTGGTAGTCGTCGTCCGGGACCTCTCCTTTCCTGACGACCCCCAAAGACGACGACCATAACGACACTAACGATACTAACTTCGATATTACGGTGTTAGAGGTGTGCTGTAAAATGGATTGGTCATATCTTGCAATGGGGAAGCAGAAAGTCTCAATAATTAACTCTAATGGCAGAACTAAATCTGACTGAGAATTACTTAAACATGGGGGTTCCCCAGGGCTCCTTTTTGGGGTCTAACTTTTTAACATCTCATAAATGACTTAACCAGCCAATATGCCATTTGACATTGTGAAATCATACTTTTTGCTGACGACTCCATGCTATTGTAAAAAAAAGACGGGCGATCTGCAACCCTGGCTTGAAGACAAACAGGCATAAATTATATGTGTAAAACGAGGACTTGGCTGGGACCCTTCCATTAACGACGGGGAAATATTACCCAACAGCTACAGTAAGTTAGTTAGTTAATGTTGCAGGGTGTTTCGTTAAGAGGTGTTCTTCTCGCTGTGCGGCCAGAACTCTATCCCGTTCGGAGACTAGATCTAAAGATGCCGGATGCGGAAGCTGTGTGGGCTGAAGTAATGGTCGGTGCAGACAAGTTTCTAATTTGCTCTGCACACAGGGCTCCTAATTCAAGTGAAAAGGTAAATGGTGACCTCATAGCATCTCTTGATTTGGTTCAGTATTAGTATTAGTATTAGTATTAGTAGTTTAAGGGCGCTTCAACGGCAAAGATTATTCGCGCCTCCAAGATATTTAGTTAACTATGTATGAATTTAAAATACGGTTAATAAGGTTAAATGTATTTTCATATCATTGTCATGAAAAGAATTGCCAAAGGGGATAATTTTAGACAGCCAAATCGGGAAAAGGTATACATGCTAAAGTTGTCATATTGTAGAAAATGCCAAATTACCAAATCATAACATAATCATTTTTCAGGAAACCGTTGCCAACGTCGTCATAATGCAGGATGTCCAAAGCTCAGTGAAACAACCGTTGTCTGTGGTGACTTAATCTAAGTGTTGACTGGCAGAAATAATCCAAATTTCAGTTTCCAATCGTTTTTATCAGCATTTTCAAAACCTATTTTTTTCAAATAGTCACAGAAGCTACACGAATTACAGCTACATCTCGATCGTTTTTGGACCTGTTTTTATGGCATGACCCAAACGCTGATTAAGGATGTATCAGTAATTCCTGGCGTTAGCGACCATTTACTGTTTCCACTACTCTTCATCTGGCACTTCCGAAAATTAAGAGGATCAATGTAGATGTTCTTAACTATAAAGAGGCTAATTGAGATCTCCTTTAAAATGGGTCTGTGCTTACGTTCGCTTAAATTAAACAAAAATGAAGGCCAGTGTTTTTCGTTTTTAAGTGGCAATAGTCTTTCGGATGGAGGAATTTTTGGCTACTCTCGGCCTGAGCGGTATGCGGATTCGTTCAGAGGTAAGTCTTCATGCCTTAGGTCTTATACATCAAGGAAAGCCTAGAGGGCTAGGGCCTAGGTCAGGCATATGTGAGGGCATAGGTGAGTCAACCCGCGAGTGAGAACGGGTCAGGTTAGGTCGCGTTAACCAGTGTTTTAGCTCTCAAATATTTGTTTGACAGTTTTTAGCTAGCACAATCGCCCAAAACGCCGAAACGTCAACAAGATGGCGGCGACAAACAAGCACCTATCTAAGTTGGCTAAAGCCTAGGCAACAAAAAAATCAAGAGTAAAAACATCAAATAAAATGGATCAGACAACTGCCAAAGTGGGAAAAAGTCCGCAAAATGTTGCGACCTACAATTCTTACCTTGATGGCCTATAAAAGTCACATCACAAAATTACTTAAATGAGCTGTGCAACAAGTAACTAATGAAGGAATCATTTTAATTGCCACTTAATAACTTAATAAAGTTACATCTGGCTATAAACCATTCAGAAAGTTTAATGATGATGCAATCAGGCGACATCTGTAATGGTTAAGCTCTTGCAGATGAGGACTTCAATCCATGGTAGGCATACAAACCACAAGGGACTTGTCTACGGAAACAAAGTTTTGACGCCTCCCACATAAGCTTCATGACTTGTTTGTTGTAGGAATCCAAACACAAACCCAGACCAGAAATGATTCACGTGACGAGAGTGGGCGGAGCTTAAAAACGATCGATAAGGCACGTGACGAGAGTGGGCGGAGCTTTAAAACGATCTATAGTCACGTGACGAGAGTGGGTGGGAGATTTAAAACGATCTATCAGGTCACGTGAACGAGGATATGGGCAGGAGCTCTTAAAAACGGTTGTCTATAGGTCACACGTGACGAGAGTGGGTGGAGCTTAAACGATCTATAGGTCAAGTGACGAGAGGTGGGTGGAGCTTTTTTAAAAACGGTCTATAGGTCACGTGACGAGACGTGAGGGCGGAGCTTTTCGCCTCCATAGGTCACGTGACGAGCGGGGGCGGAGCTTATAAAACGGTCTATAGGTCAGTGACGAGAGTGGGCGGGAGCTTAAAACGATCTATAGGTCACGTACGAGAGTAGGGCGGAGCTTTAAAAACGGTCTATAGGTCACGTGACGAGAGTGGGTGGAGCTTAAAACGATCTATAGGTCACGTGACGAGAGTGGGTGGAGCTTAAAACGGTTCTAAGGTCAAGTGACGAGAGTGGGTGGAGATTAAAACCTCTTATAGGTCAGTGACGAGAGTGGTGGGAGCTTAAAAAACGGTCTAGGTCACGTGACGAGAGTGGGGAGCTTAAAAACGTCTATAGCGTCACGTTGACGAGAGTGGGTGGAGCTTAAAAACGGTCTATAGGTCAACGTGACGAGAGTGGGTGGAGCTTAAAACGATCTATAGGTCACGTGACGAGAGTGGGTGGAGCTTTTTAAAACGGTCGATATTTCACGTGACGAGAGTGGTGAGCTTAAATCTTCCACTTTTGGTGTTTCCTACCTTTCATCCAGCTTAAAAAACGATCTATAGGTCACGTGACAGAGATGGGCGGAGCTTAAAACGGTCTATAGGTCACGTGACGAGAGTGGGAGGAGCTTAAAAACGATCCATGACACGTGACGAGAGTGGGGGAGCTTAAAACGATAATGTAGGTCACGCCTGACGAGAGTGGGTGGAGCTTTAAAACGGTTAGAGGTCACGTAACGAGACGATGGGTGGAGCTTAAAACGATCTATCGTCACGTGACGAGAGGGGTGGAGCGTAAAAGATTCTATAGGTCCACGTGACGAGGAATGGGCGGAGTTAATAACGGTCTGTCGGTCACGTGACGAGAGTGGGTGGAGCTTAACGATCCAGAGGTCACGTGAACGAGGTGGGCGGAGCTTTAAACGGTCTATAGTCACGTGACGAGAGTGGGCCGGAGCTGATAAATCCGAATCTATAGGTCACGTGACGAGAGTTGGTGAGCTTAAGACGATCATTGGTCAACGTGACGAGAGTGGCGGACTTAAAACGATTCTATAGGTCACGTGACGAGAGTGGGTGGAGGCTTAAAAAACGGTTCTATAGGTCACGTGACGAGAGTGGGTGGAGCTTTAAAACGGTAGATAGGTCCGTGCGAGTAGTGGCGGAGCCTCCGAGTTCAACAACGGTCATACACACGGTCACGTCGACGAGAGTGGGTGAGCCTTATTTAAAACGGCACAGGTCACGTGACGAGAGTGGGTGGAGCTTAAAAACGATCTATAGGTACGTGACGATATGGGTGGAGCTTAAAACGATCTATAGGTCACGTGACAGAGTAGGGCGAGCTAAAACGATCTAAGTCAACGTGACGAGAGTTGGTAGAGCTTAAATACGATCTATTGGGTTCACTGTTGCGAGAGTGGGCGGAGCTTACAAAACGATCATAGGTACGTGACGAGAGTGGGCGAGGGCTTAAACGATCCATAGGTCCGTGACGGAGAGTGGCGAGAGATTAAACGGTCTATAGGTTCACGTGACGAGACGTGGGTGGAGCTTTAAAACGAATCAGAGGTCACGTGACGATGAGTGGGTGGAGCTTTAAAACGATCTATAGTCACGTGACCCGAGAGTGGGCGGAGCTTTAAAACGATCCATAGCGTCACGGGGACGAGAGTGTAGCGGAGCTTAAAACGATTATAGGTCCACGTGACGAGAGTCGGGCGGAGCTTAAAAAACGATCTATAGGTCAGTGAGAGAGTGGGCGGCGCTAATTATTTTAAAACGGTCTATAGGTACGTGACGAGATGGGTGGACGCTTCTAAAACGGTCTATAGGTCAAGTGACGAGAGTGGGCGGAGTTTTAAAAACGGTCTATAGGTCACGTTGACGAGAGGGGCGGAGAAAAACGGTTCTATAGGTCACGTTGCGAGAGTTGGCGGTGAGCTTAAAACGATATATAGGCACGTGACGAAAGTGTGGCGGACTTTAAAACGATCCAAGGTCAAGTGACGAGAGTGGGAGGAGCTTTTTTTTAAAAAGATCCATAGGTAACTGTTGACGAGGGTGGGCGGAGATTTAAAACGGTCCCATAGGTCACGTGACGGAGAGGGGCGGAGCTTAAAACGGTCTATAGGTCACGTGGCGAGAGTGGGCGTAGCTTTAAAACGGTATATAGGTCACGTGACGAGAGTGGGCGGAGCTTCAAAACGGTGTCTATAGGTCACGTGACGAGAGTTGTGTTGGAGCTGTTTTATTGATATAACGATCTATAGGTCCACGCGACAGAGTGGCGGAGCTTAAAACGATGTATAGGTCACGTGACGAGAGTGGGCGGAGCTTAAAACGCCTGATCTATAGGTCACGTGACGAGAGTGGGCGGAGCTTTAAAACGAATATAGCGTCAGTGACGAGAGTGGGTGGATGGGTGGAGCATTAAAACGGTCTATAAACGGTCAAGAAAACCAGTAATGCAGTTGACAAAAAAGATAAGAATTCAGCGTTGAGCAATACACTGGAAGGATACAGGCACGAAATCGAACTTCGGAAAAAAACAGCGCAAACTGTAGCCGATTCAACATGTTTACCCAAACGGATCATTAGGGAGGCTGTAGAGTCGAGAGGCGTCCACAAAATATCAACAAGAGGGATGACAGCAGAGATTCCCAAAACTTGGAACAAATCATATCAACTAGACTGCTTTACATTTAAGGACCATGGGAGGATGATTGATTCCATCCCTAGGCCTATCTCGAAATGAAAACACCCAGAAGGCCTACTCTTGGAAGTCCGTGACCAAAAGTTAGACGTGCCATCTTACGGACGCGCAGGGAAGATGCTCCACCAAATATAAATGAATCCTCATTCCAGTACAGGGTTTTTCGTTGTAATAACGAAGAAAATGGAACATACTAGATTATTGCAGGCTGATGCTCCACCAACAAGAGAAATGAAACTCGTCCACTAGACCAAACTCCGGGAAGGTCCTGTTGACCCAGAAGTAGGACAGATAACAACACCGATGAATCTGGAGGCTCTCTACTCAACTCACTGTCATCTAGATCTGTTTACCCAGATGGCTGTTGTTTTAATGTTTCGTGTACTTTGGGATTCATTTGTTTTGTTTCTAAACCTTGATAAAGCTAGCTGAAACCCTACGTGAAACGTCGGTAATAAAATAGTATTTTAGTATAAATCATCACACGCAGTTTTTACCTCAAAACATATATGTTCATATATATATATATATATATATATATATATGTTATATCGCAGACTTCACGGATAGAATATCACACATGGTATTTTCGGTAGTCCGTGTGGTTATGGTATGAAGTAATTTTTTTTTAAAAATCTTGTATTATGTTAAAGTTCCTGAAGATGGGCAGGGAGAATGCCCTTTTTTTTTTTTAACGTTGGAATAATTAAAATAAAGCACACGGACTACCCGAAAATACAATGTGTGATATTATATATATATATAATAATATATATGGATTGATTGATTAATTGTTAAAATGAATATACACAGTGTTTATGTTAAATTAGAAGTAGATGCAAAACAATAGCATGCCCTACTGATTAAGAAACTATAAGAATAAAGAAAAGTTGGGTATAAAGCAAATAATTGATAATGATATTGTGATAAGAATTGCTGATGGCACAGGAAAACAGCAATGATGTACAGTTGAATGTGTCTTGTATACCTGATATTTATATATATATAAATGATGAATTGATTGATAAAAGTAGAGTAGATGAAAATAAAGTAGGCCCCAATAGATAAGAAATCATATGGAAATTAAAGCAAAGTTGGATATAAAGCAATAATTGATATTATATTGTGATAAAAATTGCTAATGGCACGAAAAACATCCCAATGATGTACAGTAGAATGTGTCTAGTATATGATATTTGCAAATATGATGATTGATTGATTAGTGTTTATGTTAACGTAAAGTAGAGCAAAATAATAGTTGCCCTACTAGATTAAAAATCATATAAGATAAGAAAAGTTGGATATTAAGCAATATTATTTAATATGATATGTGATAAGAATTGCTGATGGCACAGCGAACAGCAAGGATAGACAGCAGAATGTGTCATGTACACCCTGCACAATAAAATTTTAATGATAAAATGAATTAAACTGCATAATATTACATGGAAGGTAGTCATTGATGGAGTAAAAGCTGTTTGCTGTGTTAAGATATGATTTCAACTGATGTTTAAAGGAAGGCAGGGTGAGAGAGGCTTTGATGTGGTCGGGAGCTATTGTAGAGGGTGGAAACTAGATATTCAGGGCCTTGTGCAAAGAGGCCTACTAGTTGGGTAAATTACCGTGATGGTCACCCTTTTTTTAAAAAAAAAAAATAGTCAGTACTATTGACGTTTTTAAAGCAGGGGTATACGTGGAGAATTAACAATCCGATCTCTGTTTCCAACACGGCATTAGCTTACTTTCTTCTGAGTTCCATTTTGAATCTGCGCCAATGTAGTGTTGTCACGATGGGCCTCATACATATCTCCAAATATACTTCACAACCAATTAATTACACACTAAAATCACATTGCGCCATTGTCTCAACACGCATTTGCGAAAACCGGTCAGTGCAACCTTGCGTCAGCCTTCGATATGCCTCGCCCGCCCCGCCCGCACCATTGACTACTACCTGCATACACACAGCAGACTCCAGCCAGAGAGCCTCGGCTCGCAGTTGGTCTGTTGTTCTTGTACCAGGCGGATGGTTTTGTCCACGCCTTCTATCGCTTGGTACTCATTGGGCTCCACAGTACACAAGACTTAGCTTCTTTTGCTGCTGTATGTGTTGCTTGTTCAAGTCTTTGCTGTACCGTCTCATTTCATTCATCTTTTTATTGTTTGTTCTCTTCAAGGAGGTATTTAACCGCTAAAACTTAAACAAAATATATTTGCATTCAGGCTACCTTTAGCAATGAAATTTAGCAATTAACAGAAAAATTATTGCGGGCCACCATGACCTCCCAAAAAATTGTCAAACATGACATTTTCGAGCTGGTTCCCATCCCCCCCGGCAAAAAATTCTCACATAAGAAATAACATGGGGACACTGATCTTATGCCCAGTGAACCTGGAGGATTTTGATCAAAAAAAATATTAGGCCATTATGACGTATCGGACAGCTTTTCTGTAAATTCTCCATCTTTTGTTTTGTAAATTTGAGCAAGCAGTTTGCGTCAACATATGCTGATTACCAAGACGGGGTGTGATTTTGGAATACATATTTTTGCGTGTTTGATGGTATATTGGGTACAGTTTCAAGACACGATGTTATAAAGGGGCATTTTAGATTGGTACATGACTCTAGTATCTATGTCTTGACCAAAAAGAAAGCAGCGTAAATCTGATTTAGAGAACAAAATATATTTCACAACAACACCAATTCGCCAATTTCTGGATCAAAAAAAAATTAAAAAATTCGTGTTAAATCACATTTACACGATATGATTTTTTAATGCTCATTTAAGGGAGAATTGTGAATGGATCACGTTTGTAAAAAATATTTTTTTTGGGTTTACCCCCTTCAGGGAGGTTGTGTCTGTTCTGTGTAGACTGGAAGGTTTAGTCTCTCTTATTCTGTCCTGCTTCGCATCTTAGTGTTGGCTCCGTCTGTTCCGTCCGTGTAGCATTGACGAGTTGATGTTAGAAAAGTGGTAGGTCCGTTCTGTCAATGTGAGAAAGAGCCTTGACACGGTTTATTGTGCTGTGCTTTTTTCCGTTCTTTATTGTTCCGCTCTGGTTCAGACTCCACTGTACATAAAATTGGCTTCTGGTTTCTGTTGAATGTGTTCAGTTGTAATGTCTGTTATCTGTTAAGAAATGTTATTCCGTCAAGGACTGAAAGGTTTGTTGCTACTCAGTAAAGCGGGTAGATCCTCAGTGTTGTTCTCCGTCTATTCCGTTCGCACAGTGAGCAGTTTATGCTTGGTTGTTTTTTTTTCTGTTCAGGGCGAGATTTCGAGGTTTGACACACTCATAGTTATACTGGTTTCTGTGCTGTTTTTGTTGTTGTTAAAGATATGACCTCGACTACCCGCACTTTTAACCGCTATCGGACGTTTCAGAATAATGCAACTGTGTGGTGTGCTGTTAAAGTATATATGACGGACAACAATTAGGTATGAATAGGGATGCCTGCCTAAGGGTTATTAAAGTTCTAGGGGACGATTCACAAGGACAGATTTGTTGTTCTATTTTGCAATAAACAGACCTACCAGTATGTTTACCAACTGAAACATTCACATAGTACTTTTAAACCTCCTCGTGCTCAAAAGAGTTAAAGACCAAAAGGTTTGGTCTGGATATAAAAATTGCTAACTTATGAACTTATTCATACAGCAAGCAATGAAGGCAATGCCAATGGCGATCAATTTTATGGCAACGGATTTATTTACAAGTATTGCCTTGAGGTAAAATGCACCATTTAACCAGCTAGTCCCTAGTAAAAGAAAAATCCCTGAAAATTTGATATCTGCGACAATATCAGTGTCGTCCGATTAACCTCACTTAAATAATACATATATTATTTACAAACCAATTAATTACACACTAAAAGCACGTGCGCACTGTCATCAACACGATTTATAAAAGTCAACGTACCTTTGAGTGCAGCTTCGATAGACATCGGCCGCCCCGCACCTTTTGACTTATACCTGCCGCACCGCACGCACACAGCAGAAGCTTTGCCAGTCGGTCTGTTGTCTTGTCTCAGGCGGGACGTGTTTGGCCGTGTTCTTCGGTCCTGTTCTCACTACATAGAGTAAGCTTCGGTTGCTTGCTGTTAGTAGTGTTGTTTTTAGGGCACTCAACAGTAGAGGGTTATTCAGTGCCCATGTCAAGTGTATGTGTTGTTTGTAAGGTCTTCTGTTGTCCTGTTCTCATTCATTCATTCGTTTAAGTTTATGTCACTTCAGGGGTTGTATGTCAGTCCAGACTGAAAGGATTAGTCCTCTTATTCTATTCTGCTTTTCAGAGAAGCTCACACTCGTTCGTTTGGTCCGTGCAGCCTGACGAGTTGATGTTTAGAAAGTGCTAGGTTCGTTCTGTTCAATGTGAGATTAGAGCCTGACACAGTTTATATGCTGTGCTTTTTCCGCTCTAGTTCCGCTCTTTTTCGGACTCCAAAGCACATGGCGTGGCTTCTGGTTTCTTCTGGATGTGGTCAGTAGAGTCGGTTATTTGTGTAAGAGAATGTATGATCTGTCCATCAGGATGGTTTTGCTGTACTCAGTAGAGCGTTGTGATCTCAGCCCCCCAGTGTTGTCTCCGTCTATTCCGTCCGCACAGGTTTGTGCAGTTTAGGTTTGGCGGTGTTAGCTTCGTTCGTGCGAGAATTAGAGGCTTGACACACTATAGTGGGGCTGTGTTTCTGATGCTGTTTTTTGTTGTTGTGTTTGGGTCTCAATTAAAAATCTCTTGTCGAACATGTTAGCTTTCGTGACACGGTATAGAGCTTGTGAGTTAAGTCCTTGTCAACTGGCTCGTCCCCAAATGGCCCTACTGACGAACTTTATTAAGCCAGATGGCCGAGGTCACATATTAAAACTGAATTGTATTTTTCCTGTGGTAGTGAGGAGAGATAAGGATTCTCAACGCTAGCATCTCGTCTCTCTGTGGACAATTTCTGTTGTATCGAGAACGACATTAAGAACCTTGGGGAAACAGGTTGGCATGGCATGTTAATTAACGAAAATCTTTTCCTTCTGGCCAGAGACTAGAGTAAACTATCGGTGTTTAAACTCGAGCTATCTTTTGTTAAATTACATATAGGAATATTTGTCAACGCTTCTGAGATAGTCCCAAGAATAGCAACTCCAGGCTTATTTTCTTCAACGAATGTGATTTCACTGCTCTTTTCTGTTTTTTAAATTTTACTGTTAGCCACCATCCAACTTTTCAACTTTACTTGGAGGACACCAAGTCTTCTTCCCAAAAAATCACAAAATATTGTTATTTTTAAAAATATTGTTCTTAATTTTTTTCCCAACCACTTTTTATATTTGATACATGAATTTCATTATTCATTCCTTATTCATTACTAAACTGAAAAGTATCCTTGGCCTAATCGGATGACAAATGTCATGATCATCGTGTTTACGATCGAAATTAGTGTTACGTTTTGTCCATTTCTTAACATGTTCCACACATTTACGCCCAAACTTTGCTCACAGCTTCCGACCATTGTACCCATTGTTCTGGCGTATACTTCTGCTGCGTGTTGAATCCGGTATTAATGTACACGGTTCTAAACTATACCTGCTGTCTCCAAACAGATATACCTCTTTGTTGTCCTTGCCACTAATTTAATAAAGAATTATGCAATAAAATTTAAGCATAAAATAGTATTCTAATTAAAATATTTCGTCTCGAATAGCCAAGTGCATTAATATGCTACACAGTGGAACTTCTTCTTGTAAAAAGTACTTCTTTTGTAGTTGCTTCTAAGTTCCCCACTCTGACAATGTGCCAGAACAAATAGTTCATTCTCAAAGACTTCATCTAATATTGTGGTTTTTGCTTTATCTACATTAGATTGTATTAAGTGGTCTTTCAGCTTGTTTTATTAAAGGACTGGCTCATTTCAGGATATCTCATCTCGTCCACAATGTATTGCCCTAAACAAACTGTTGCGGGAATCAAGGAAGTGTGATTGCACCTTAAGATAGAAACGAGGCCTAAATTCATCATTAAGGTCCATCAATAAATGCCCAGGAATAATCTTTACAAGCAAACTCAACTTTGTCTGGCTCCTCTTAAACTGCAGGTTCAGTTTCAGCTCTAGACGTTGTTTGAGTTTGTTCATTAGGCATAGTTGATTCACTGGATGAAGATAAGCTAATGGCTTTAAGGGCTGGGTTTCACAGACGGAGACGACCACGACGTGGGGGGACCCCTGCCCTCCCCATATGTTTGTGGCTGGTTCTGACCAGCACAGGCCTGTCCACCCCTTGTCCCCCCGCGTCATCCCTTACGTCCCTCCCTTCGTCTCGATTAGCCAAGTTGCATAAATATGAGACGTAAAGCAATATCCAATCCAAAATTGGATTGGGGTGAATATTTAATTTGTACGTGGTTATGTGAGACCTGAAGGATACTGATTAGGTATAATGTTTGCTACAAGACAACATAGGACATCTCACTTGCATGCCCTCTGAATTCTATTGCTTTTGTAAAGTTTAGTTAGTTACCAGAAACAAGCCGTTATGTAAAGGCAAGCGTCACGGATGTTTACCACGTCCAAAGTAAACGAACACATCCGACAAAGAAAATGAAAAATCAAAACGACTCAAATATTTATCTACTTTTAAACAACCGTTCCTCTTAAGTTTATCGATGGTCGGGTCTTTGCGGCTACCACAAAGCAACTGTGAGACCCTACATTCGAAACCATTGCGCTGTTTCATGCCAGAGGATGGGACATTCACAAAAATTCTGCAAAGCTTAATAACGGCGGGCAGAATGCTCCCGGGAAACCCATGAGCCGAGCAGTGTCTGATTTGAGGCTTGTGCCATTCAACTGCCAGGGACCACTCTGCGTCATCGGTGGAAATGTGCGAAATATTAGAGGAGAGAGGCATCCACAAAACACCGGTGGCCATTCAGGAAACAATGAATAAGGTCCGAGAATCTGCCCAGCCACAGTATTTAAGTCTTTTGGTGAATCTCTAAAGAGTCAGGCCATCGGGTACTAGTATCACGGTTAAGTATGTTTATGCGATGAGCACGTTCTATATTCATCTGACTGTGGAGTTTGATATTAAATGTTCTTCACTAGTTTCTTGACCGTGACCTCACGTCAATCCACCATTTCAAAACCATCTGACAACTCACTCACTCCCTTAAAAATTTAAAATTTTTACGACGACTTTCCGTATAATCTTGTGTTTTTTCATTTTCCGCACTAGTTGTCCTCAGGACTCGTCTCTTTCGTCAATGGTTTACTACATTGTCTTCCAAAGTATTAACTTGCCTTCTCATGGTCGCACTTGGTCTCCAATGGCGCACACAACATTTTTAACCTCATCAATGTAAGCTTGAATGAGTCTAGCTTTTTTAATTGTCAATAATTTCATCAAGCTTAACTGTAGTATCTGCAGGGGGGGGGTACTTCTCGCCCCCCCCCTCCCAAGAAAAATGGCGAAAAAGCCATTATAAAAAGCATAAACCAACAAGCATAAATATTTAATCTTCAAGCATTAGGTTAGTCAAAAAAATCTTCTATTATCTTTTCCTTTTTTTCGTTCATCAAAACACTTAAGACAGTTTTGTTCTAAAACACGTAAAACAACTTAAAAATTCGTATTTTACAAAAATTGCTGCAAGCGCTATTGAGGGGGGTTACCCCCCCCCCCCAAATTGAGTCTTCGTCCAAGCCCCCCCACAATATATTCAACAGTTACCCACTGATTCCAGGATAATTAGTTGCATAATGAGGCATAATGCGGGCGGAGCAGGTGATCGGAAGTCTTATGCAAGTCCTTGGGATCGGTGTTCTTTGATGTATTTGTTATCGGGTTATTGCATTGATTCATCTTTTTCTGTCTGGATGGATATGTGGATGGAGTTGGGGCAAAAGTTTCGCGTGATGTTTTATGTTTTTAGTTGTGCCACGTATACCGCTTTGCGATGTGTCCTGTCTGTAGAGGGGATGGTTCAGCTTGTGTGGTTCTCAGAAGTTTTAGAGATTGCCTTGTGATATGGTATGCTTATTTTCTCCATGGTGCGGATTGTTTTTGTGTGCGGCGTCGACCCTTCCCCGATGATCCTTGGGTTTGAAAAGAAGCTCAAGCGAGTGTCAGATTAGTCGTGTTGGGAGTATTCCTGTTTAGTAATTGCAGAGAGGTCGTCTTCCGATTCTGAGTAGGAGTCGGCAGGATTGATGGGAGCTCGATTTGGATGGTGCGGGGGAGTCAGGTGATGACCAGTACATTGTAAGGCGGATTGAGGAGAGGATGGGCTGTCTTCCGGTTGTTGAGGTTTATCAGATTTTTGTGATCTTTGATTTGTTGGGGAGCAGGGTGTTTCATTTTTGTTGCGATAAGGTTTTCACTTCATGAATGAGGAGCGGAGGTCTGCAATCGCATCATGTTGAGTTTCGATTTGTGGGGGAGCAGAGGGCTTCGTTAGGTTGCAATAGGGGTTTGCCGTTCTTTGAGGAGAGCTGAGGTTGTCATTACGTTTGCTTGGAGGTAGAAGGATTTTTTCCTTTGTGAGTGGAGTTTTGGAGAGGTGGTTGGGGTATGCCGGGGAGTCACTGTAAAGTTGTATTCCGCTGCTTTTTCCTTCATTTTCTGAGGGGTTTATTATGAAGGTTGTAGGTGGATGAATGATGAGAATGATGATTAAGCGTGATCAGAGATAGAGTTATGAAGGAAATGGGGTAACTTTTGTCCGACGTGCAGAAGTTTGCTCAGTGATGTGGTGTTGATTATAGGCTACGTATTAACTGGGGATACTTCCTGATGGGAATTACTGGGGGCTCACGGTGAGCCACCAGGGTAACGCCTCTGTCTAATCTAGTTCAATACAGGGAGTTACAACCGTTTTGCCATCTGGCGGAACCGTCGGGCGGTTCCGTAGGCGCGTCGTCGTTCCGTTACACAACGTGTTTATTTTTCTCGGTCACGTTTGACCTCCTAGTTGGTCATTGTGAAACCAAATCGATCCCGTGTGAGTTGCAGAAGATGATGCGCGTCTATGTGTTCCGAGACCCAAATCGGGTCAGTTCGGTGGCCTACGGTCGCACTTTCCGCGTCGCTAGATTAGCAATAGTTGTTATAGCAATGGATTAGGTTTTCTCAGAGTGAGACTCTTGGTTGGTGTTCTCGCGCCGACGTACGTCGTTGAGGGTGCACATATGTGTAGGACGCTCTCGGTAGTTTGATGACCCGAAAAAAAACTGCGCGGCTTCGCCTGCCTGTGACGTGTCTGGTTGGTCAGCAGTTAATAAATAGTTTAAACCTCACTCCCCAGGGGGGTGCGCGCAGCAGTACTGCGCCTGCACCAGTTGCGCGGCGCTCCAAGCTAGAAAGTTCACAAGTCATGGGTTTCGTGATCCTCGCCCTGGTCTCGGCTATCGGCGCCATCCCCGTCGGCCCACGATGAAAACATGTGCTGCTTCGGTCATGGGTACAAGAAACTCGTTTCAACACGTCAAACCTGAGTGGACCCCACGAAGCCAGCTATGAACGTTGAACGTGCACGTCCCAATATGAGGATTTCAAGTGAACCGAAATTTCTTGCATCAAATTCCAACTCGCAACCTTCTCGTGGTTTGGGGGCCCGAATAGGGGAGTTTACTCCCTGCTACTAGCAACTAACTAACTAACCACCTATAAAAATTGTTCCGACCTGTCAATGACGCAAATCAGCATCATTTTACTTTCAACTTTTTAACTAAGTAATCAGTCAATCTACCATGAGTTTGGAAAACAGCGGCTAACATAGTCATTGCCTTAAAGGAAACTAGCTGACGCTTCCTCGGTAGTGGTCGAGTAACACCCTCACTCCGAGACTAACTTTGTAGGCCTACTGGGTCTACTGCCATCAAGAATAGGCCCTAATGTAAAGTTCTTTGATGATTTTTAGCTTAAGGCCTCTTCTATTCTAGTTGTGCACGTAAACTGGAAAATATGAATCTTAGCATAGCATAAAATCTTCGTCATGGTTCTAGTGATGCTTGCATAACCAAGCGTTTCCTGCTTCAATTTTTCTACTTGAGTCTCAAGTCGGTATATCCATTCTTAGAAGTCGCGCTTTCAGGACACAATAGAAGCTAGTTCGAATTTCTCATGTTGACTTTGGGCAGTTGTGAACGTGGATTCCCTAGAACAATAAAAATTGAAGACATTAGATTAAAGAATTCAACATTATATTTGATTAATTATTAGGGTTTTTTAAATCACACAGAACTAACACAAAAATACACAAATTACAAAACAAACAGAATTACAGTTTTGCCCTGACTCGCCAATCCAGTTTCAGTTTTAAAGCCATAACATCTAAAGTTTTCATTTCTGTTACTGTTCAATGTTCTCTTCTTCAAGTGTTTGATTTCCTGCACAAATTTGAATCAGATTGGTACAATTTTTTTGTACTAAGCAGAATTGTCGTCTTACTAGATGAAATTCTGGGCCTTAACAATCTATCCAAACTCTTTGTGGAAGAATACTCGCAAAAGATCTCCTGGCTGCGGGGGCCAATTCCAATGGCTCTTTTTCGATCCGTGATTACCTCAGGATATCTTCTGGTTTGACCAAGCAACAGGGCCTCCTGTCCACCACTTGTCCCCCCGCTTCACCCCTTACAGTCCCTCCCTTCGTCTCGATTAACCAAGTTGCATTTAAATATGAGACGTTAAGCAATATCCAACCAACAAAACTAGCTGTGGCTCAAATTCCAACTCGGACACTTCTCGCGGTTGGCCAGTGAATAGGGGAGTTTCACTCCCTGAAAACTAATGGCGAGCTCTGGGTCGTCCCTTCGACTACCTCCCCGACGGCCGACGGACAAAGACAACACGGACGATGATGGACACAGACGGAGACGACCACGACGTGGGGGAACCCCTGCCCTCCCAATCTGCTTGTGACTGGTTTTACCAGCACAGGCCTGGGTCCACCCCGTTGTCTCCCGCGTCATCCCTTACGTCCCCTCCTTCGTCTTCGATTAGCCAAAGTTGCATAAATATGAGACGTAAAGCAAGATCCACTCAAAATCAAATTATCCCCAACAAATCAAGTTTATTTATTTTATTTATTATTTATTTAAACGTCTTATCCTATTCAGTTATTAAAAACTGATTTACAAAGGGAGGACCAACATAAATAAATATAATTACATAGATGCAGACACAACAATAAACTACATTTTCGAAATATTGAAATAGTAGCATTAAACAACAATGCATTAAACACAACAATTTTGGTAACAAAATAAAACAAGATCTCTGACGGCGGGGCCAGTTAAAATGGCTCTTTGTTTCCTTGTCTTTTTTAAAAGCACCGCTTACCCTTGCCCACCATTTGGAGTTACGGCCACTGCGGCCATGTCCATTGATCCCTTCCTTGCCTTCTCATCACAATGTCTGCTCGGAAATGTATATTTTTAGGATTCTACTTTTTTGCAGAGTGCAGTTCCTTGCGCACTTGGCTTCCGAGTGCAAAATCAAGTGGAAATGCACCATGTTTTACAGTTAGTGTAATAAAAAAGAAAAATCCCCAAAAGTGATATCTGCGACAATGTAGTGGCGTCACGATGAGCCGCTACATATATTTAAATATTACTCACAACCAATTAATTACACACCTAAAAGCACATGCACACTGTCATCAACACGATTTGCAAAACGTCATTCGCCCACCCTTGCGTGAAGATTCGATATGACCTCGCCGCCCCGCACACTTTTGACTACACACCTGCATGCACACAGCAGAGACCAGGAGAGCTCGCATCGCAGTCGGTTCTGTTGTTCTTTTCCAGGCAAGACGTAACTGTTTTTGTTCCGCGCTATTCGCTCAGTTCAATCATTGGGCCTCAACCAGATACATGGAGGTTAGCTTTCTGTTGCTGATGAATATATGTGTGGTTGTTTCAAGTCTGCTGTGTCTCGTTCTCATTCATCATTTGGTTTAATGTTGTTACTGCAGGAGGTTGTCTGTTCTGTCCAGACTGGGAGGTTTTGTTTTCTTTTATTTGTCCTGCTTGTCAGAGCAGCACTCGTCATCTCAGTCGTTGTGCTCGTTCTGTTCCGTCCGTGCAGCCTGAGAGTAATGTTCAGAAAGTGCTGGTTGTTCAATGTGAGGATTAGAGCATTAACGGTTTATGTGTCTGTGCTTTTTAGTCTTAGTTCTGCTTTTGTTCGGCTTGCACAGCACATGGCTTTTGACTTCTGTGTCAGCTGAATGTGTTCAGTTAGATTTTTTTGTTTTTTTTTGGTTTATTTGGATTAAGGACGCGTCAACCGTTAGGTCATAAAATGCCACCACTCTCGCCTAAGGGGGGGGGGGAAGGAGGGGCCCATGCTGGTCAGAATCAGACACGGGTAAGGGGAGGAAGGGGGGGTTTCTCACGTCGCGGTCGTCATCGTCTTGTCATCGTTAGTTGGTCATTGTCATCGTCGCCAGGGGGGTCGTCAAGGGAAGGGGGCAAGGTCCCCGACCGACGATTGCCAGAGCTCGCCTCTAGTTTGGGGAGTAAGATATTCCGCCTCTTACTAGCTGATGTTTGCAAGGTGTGACTTTTCTCGTGAATCGCCCTTTTACGATTAGCAGAGCCATGCTCTGGGGCCAATTCTAACCCGGGCCCAGACCCGAGGGTGTGTTCAGTTAGGACGTCTGTTACGTCTGTTATCTTTTAAGACAATGTCTGTTCCATCCAGACTGAAATGTTTGTTGCTACGTCAGAAAAGCTATTGTGATCTCAGTGCTATTTATTTCATTTTATTGTCTTGTTTATATACTAAACACTAGAATATATAATATGACAATGTTCATCATGACAAGACAAGCAAGTTAATCAATGTCATTATAAGCTAGTAGGTATTAAACCACATCTTTTCAAAAGACTAATACTTGTTTTCTGTTATATAATAGAAAATACTAACAATAATCAGATTATTAATATAAAATACAATTTTATAATACAATAATCACAATCTATCGATCGTAACTGATCTTTTCCTTCATTAAAGTCTTGTATATCATAGTATTCTGTTCCTGAAGATAGTTCTCAGGTATTTTTTGAGGATCAAATAGGCTTTTGTCGTTAAGCGTCATGGAAGTTTATTGTCCGGATTGATACCTGCATATGTGGTACTTTTCCAATATATGATGCTAGTCCGTGTGATACCATAAATATAATCATTCCTACTCCTTGTGCTGAAACTATGGTTATTGCTGATTCTGTTACCTGAGTTTCTTTATGTTTTTTTTGTTTGTTGTAACGGATTGGGTCTTCAATTAACAAACCTCTTGTCGAACATGTAGCTTCGTGTGTTTCACGGTATTGAGCTTGGAGTAAAGTCCATGTCACTGGCTCGTCCTCCAAATGCCCTACTGACCGAACGTTATTAAGCCAGATGGCGAGACACATACCTAGCCCCCTGTGGTTAGTGGAGGAGAGGTAAGGATTCAGCACAGCTAGCATCTTGTCTCTTTGTGACAGTTTCTGATTCATCGAGACGACCTAGGAACCTTATTTGAATAAGGGTTGGCCACGGCATGCTTTTTGTATAGGAAAATCTCTTCCTTTCTGGCTAGAGGACCATCGGTATTAAATACACGAGCTATCCTTTGTAATGTTGTAGTCACTGATTCATCGAATTAGCTTCATCATCATTAGAAAAAACTATTCGTTCGTTCAATGGGAGCAAAATTTGTGCGTTTCACTTTATTTTGTTTACTTGCACTCTGCGAGCAGTTAGATGCACCCTAGCGTATCGAGTACAAACTTTATGAGAAGATTTTGAACAGGCAGTATAATTTTGAAAAAAGATATATGACGCCGTGAAGCAGGCTACTCCTTCTTTCGTCTTTTCGTCGCCTCAATGTGATGCACTGTTGCCACGAAGCATATGAGTGTTCGTCATAAGATTCGGCTATAGATTCGTTGATGTAAGCTGGTTGGGTTCTGGGAATCATGTGTTTCCAGTGTATTGGGAACAATCATTAATTTAGAGAACGTTCCTCTTCACAAATTCCAATAATTATGTTAGTGATATTGTTTACGAGCAAACTAGAAACATTTTGAACATCTCTTATATCGCACAACTTCTCGGCTTAAATCGTTTCGATTTCATTACCGAACTTAACTTTAACAGCAAAACGGGTTCAGGTTAATTTTAAGAAATAACAGAACCTTATATTAGCCATTGTTATAAAACAATGATTTATTTTAAATAATGTATAGTTGAAAACCGAACATGCACAAGGGGTGTAGTGTTGTGGAATATAACAGCCCTTGTTGTGACCAACGAACAGTTGGGAGGGGGAGGGTTAACAGCCATCGCGGGGAGTGAAGATCGAGAGGTTGGTTCGTGGGCATAACCAATTAGATCATCATGATGTGCTACTGTCATTCCATACGATTTTGAAATAATTTCCATGCACTTGACGTGCCAACCATCGATAAGACCTCGCCGCCCCGCACCTTTTGACTGCCATCAACAACACAGGCAACAGTACTTACAGCTCAGCGGCCGGGCAGACTCGCTCGCAGTCGGTCGGTTGTTCTTGTCACAGGCGCACGTGTTTTCGTTCGTTCTTGAAGAATTATGTCGTTTGTCCAGACTGATGCTTTCTTTCTTTATATTCAGTATTGCTCCACAGTAAAGTGTTCGTATATCAGTATTGTTCCACCGCCTGTTCTGTTTCAGGCTGTGTGTTTAGTGTTAAAGTTCGTTCATGACAATGGTAACTCTACTGTTGAGTGTCCGTAAAAACAACACTACCCCTCTACCCTACAAGCTAAAATGTCATATTCTGTGAGGAAAGCTCATCTTATTTCTAGTCATCACATACTTGCATTGTATTTTAAATGAATGGAATACTTTTAGGTTTTTTAAACCCAATTTTTGTTGTCCAAAATTTGGGGTTTTGCCCCACATGAAAAAGGTCGTGGTAGAAAAAAACGTTTTATTTATGGATCTGTCAGCTCGGGATCATGTGTCTTTGAAGATTTCTAATGAGCATATACTTTTCCAAACCACTTGATAGAATACCAAATCCCAAAATTTTATAACATACCTACCTAATAATATAAATCATACAAAAAAATGTAAATGCACATAAGAAACAAAAGAACAGTGGCACAATTAAAAACTAAAACTTTGAATTGGTTTCTACCCTTTTTTTCTTTTTAACCCTGGACCTGAAGGACTGATGTTTTACCCATGTGCTCAACGCTAGCCTTATTCCTGTTTTCGTTGAAAAATGTTTCCCCCTGTTTGACCCAATAGCATTTTGTCAAAATTTCCCACAGGGAAATTTTCATACACGCCACTACCTTCTAGTTTACCAACCAAACAAACTCTAAAAAATAAAAGATACAGCAAAGAAGAACATTTGAACGAAATTTTTGCCATATTTTGAAGAGTAACAGACCGCATGGGAAAAAATTCTTCTAAGCAAAACATAAAAACAGTCTTTAACCTGACAGAAAGTAGGAGAGTTGTTAAGAATCAGAAAGGCCCACTTTCCCCTAGAAGGGGGGCGGTATGAAATTCCCTTTTGGGAAATTTGTAAAAAAGCTATGAGGTCAAACAGGAAAGAAACATTTTCCCCCCCCCCCCGAAAACAGGAACACGGGCTAGTTTTGAGCCCCGGTAAAAATCACCCTTGCTCAACTACAAGGAAAGTGGTCTGTTATCGATTTTGGGGCATGAAACCCATTCCCACCGTTGAGGAGTTTTTTCCTAGAATTTTAGGGGAAGCCTTTGAGATAATAAACAGTCAAGTCAAAAAAACGGCAAGATAGCCAACGTTCCAGTAACGGGGAAAACCTAAAATTTTTCAGGGATATTACGCCAAAAGGGTTTGACTGTAAAAACCAAGGACCAAAAACCAACGCCCCATTTATTTCCCTCCCCGATGATCTGTTGCAAGAAAATTCACGACAGTCAGAGTGACAAGACCGAAAAAAAACAAAAGAGGGACATGACTGATTTTTTTGTTTCTTTGCAACGTAAAGCTTTGCAGTGTTTCTTTGAGTTTTTTTAATTCCCCATATGTACAGTGATTCTATTGTTATATTTTGTATTTTTTTTTCCCCAGTTTTGTTCGTATTTATCAAGTAATGTGTTTTCGTTTTTTATATATTAATTGTTTTGGGCCGGGAAAAAAGTGAGTGAAATTTCATCAAAAACCTTTGGCCTAATGTTAATAAACGTGGCATTAAAACCCGAAAAACCTAGTTCTTTTAAATATATATATTGAATGCGTGTAAAGACCAAGTCATCAGCTTAAAAAATATGTTGGGTTTCCCGGCCATTATAATGGAGTATCATCTATGTAAGAATAAAAAAGGGGGGTTTAATATGATGTTAGTCAAAAATAAAAATTAATTATGTAATATCTTACCGCATAGTATTCCATACGGGTCAGTAATTTACTTTGAGCCTGTCGGTTTTTTTGCTATCACTGCCTCTGGACTGGGGGCGGTCACCTTTTTCAACCGTATGAAAGGGGGCTTTCTGTTTTAAAAAATTCATAATGTAAGTGGTGGTTCTCGACCATCTCTACATCCCTTTCTCGCACGAATGGGCCCCCCATCAGCGTCTGGGGTTTATTAGATGTTCTTTCTGTAAAATATAAAAAATACTGTCGCTAATTCACATTTTTTCTGTCATGTGAAGTAAAAGAGCTAAGCATGAAAAGGGTAGTCGGGTCTCTACTGGGATGCAAGCAAAATCGTAAAGGAGAGAAAAAAAGGTACTTGTTTGAAAAATTTTAAAACCAGAAAAAACCCCGTTTTTGGGTCTCCTACTTAAAAACAGCAGCATACCCCTTAAAAAACTTATGCAAATGGGCAAGGGTAAACTTGGTTTGTCCCCGGTATCTCCATCGGAAGACCCTGGTACGCAATTGGGTACTCGCAGTCCCCAAATTTTTCCATAGCTTGTCGAAAATACAAATATCGGGGCAAGTCGATCTTCCCCCTCTAACCCATATTGTTCTTATTTAGCATATGGTCCACCTCTACTTTATCCTTCTGTCTATACGTCCCCCCTTTTTTGTTCGATTAGCAAGCTGCATAAAAATGGGCGTTTAAACAATATCCAATCCTTTCCTATATCTTTTAGTATGGCATAGTAGAGTAATGCCCTGTGTTGCCACGCTTCTTTTATCTCCTTTTTTCAATTGTACAATCACTCCTTTTTCCAATCTCTTGGCACCGTCTACTATGTCATGTATTGAAAAATATTCACTATTTTTTAGAACTTACACTATCAGAGGGATAGCCAATAGTGGAAGCATCATTCCTATCAGCCGTTTCCAAGTAGTAGAAAATTGAAAATCGATAAAAATTTTACAATACTAAATTCCATCCCACCCCTTAAACCTTTTTTGTGGGTGCCCCAAGGGAAAGGTCCCAGGCCCCCATTCTTCTACTAAGTAAAAAACTGGGGGAGGGGGGAAAAATGAGGGTCGGTTGGGGATGGGGGGCAATTTGGGGGATTGTGAAAAGGGGAAGAATAGGGTTTGGTTGAAAGGGTTTGGTCGGTGTTTTGGTGGGTTTTGAAATTTTTTTCTTTTTTGTGGGGCAAATGTAGCGCATAATCTGAAAATTTTTGATCTGTTTAAAATGCGGCCAAATTTAAAAACATTTATATTTCCCATGGGAATGCAAGAAATCTAAGATTTTATACACAGAACATAATTAAGCTGAAAGCCACAAGGCTTCAGGGCTCTGCCGTGGTATGGGTTTGGGTCCCCCCTTTTTCGGTGACGGGCCCCGTGCCGCCCCAGGGGTGGTCGGTCACGCCCGGTACCGGATCAATGGGACGTTGGGTAGGCTCGCCCGGAGGGCGCCCCCCGACAGGTTTTTAGTGTTTTGTTGCTGTGGTGGATGGGGTGGTAGTGGTTTTGTGCTGGATGGTCTTTTTGGGTTTGAGGGGTAAAAAAGTTGTTGCCTTGGTGTTTGGGGGCGGGAGGGGTGGGGGGGGGGGCTTGGGGCAAAGGCAGGAGCCCCCGGGGAAGGTTTTAGGGGGGTGGGCTAGTCCCCTAGGTGGTTGGGTGACCCCCGGGCGGTCGGGGGCTTTTGGTGACTTTGTCGGGTGTAGTGGATCGGCCCCCTCTCGCCTTAATACTTCCCCCGGTGGGGACCTTAGAGATCGACGAAACAAAGGGTACGCCCTCCACCATGACTTCATTGCAGCCCCTTGGCGGGTTAAAAGGGGGGGCGTGGGGGCTGCGGGCTTTGTTTTTTGGAAGGCGCGGGGAAAGACGAATTTTACCCTATTCTGCAAAATTAACATAAACATTTCAAAAAAATAATTTTTCCAGGGGGGTGGTGGAGAAAGGGGAAGAGGTTTTAAAGGAAACTGCGTTTTCCGTTTAACTATTCTTTCCAAAGTTAAGGTCCAATGAGTTTTCCCGCTCTGCCTGGGCTTAGCTTGGTCTAATAGCTCCCCGGATATTTGGTAAATGGTTTTTTGGGGGCGTGCCCAAAGGTAAAACCGTTACTGTTTTCTTGCATCTTCAACATAAGTGCCCCCGTGGCTAAGCATGGAAAAAGCTTCCAGCAGGAGAAAATTAATGGCACTCACCATGTTTTCGAGCTTTTTCCCAAAAGTTGCAAAAGGATTGGGCTGTATCAAAATGCCAAGAAGCAGAAGGGTTTCAACTTTAAAAATGTTACACAGTATGGTTGCCCGGGAAATGACTAACCACGGGTTTCTTTGTAAGAAAATTTTATTCTGAATCACCCCTCACCGAAGAGCTTTCATTTTCCCGACGCCACATTTTGTTATGATAGAAATACATTCAATCCCGGTTAGCATTTTCAATTCATTTTTAATGATTCTTTTTTAGATCGTAAATTTTGGGAGTGTTCGGGGGGAACTAGTGCGGCGGGAAGTGGACAGTGGGGCGCCTTGCCTCAGGTTTTTTAAAAATACACTCTCTGCAAGGCTTAGGGGGGAATTCTCAACAACACAAGCAAGTTTAGTTAAGGCCCTGGCCTTTTGGGGCCCCTTTAAAAGGGAGGCTTTTCCTTCATTTTAAAACCCCAAAAACAAAACAAGTTTTCTTTTACTTTTTTTTCATTCCCATTTTTTTTTTCTCGGTCTTGAATATGCGACATACTGACCGGATAAAAACACTTTCAAGTCCTCGTCAAGGCTCGGTACCCGGGGGGCACAGAGATTTTCACAAAAAATTTCACGCCCGAGGTTTCCCCGGGGCCCTCCTTTTTTCTTAAAAAAACTTCAGATAATACAGCCTTTTTTATGGACGCCCCCCACGC
>JAMZAV010006166.1:0-48064 GCA_024449915.1 Sweltsa coloradensis
CCTCTCTCCCCCCCCCTCCCCTCTATCAATTCTTCCTCCCCTCACCCCGTCTCTCTCTTCCCCCTCCCCTCCCCTCCTCATATCAATTCTTCCTCCCCTCACCCCGTCTCTCTCTTCCCCCTCCCTCCCCTCCTCATATCAATTCTTCCTCCCATCAACCCGTCTCTCTCTTCCCCCTCCGCTTTACGTCTCTCTTCCCCCCTCCCCTCCCCGTATCAATTCTTCCTCCCCTCACCCCGTCGCTCTCTTCCCCCTCACCACCCCATCCTCATATCAATCCTTCCTCCCCTCACCCCGTCAACCCACTTTCCCCTCCGCTTTACGTCTTTTTCCCCTCCCCCTCCCCCCGTATTAATTCTCCCTCCCCTGAACCCGTCTCTCTCTTCCCCCTCCCCTCCCGGGCCATCAAATTCCAACTCGCAACCTTCTCGTGGTTTGGCCCGTGATTAGGGGAGTTTTTTCTCCCTGAAACTAATGGCGAGCTCTGGGTCGTCGTCGGGGAACTTTCCCTTTCCCTTTGACTACCTCCCCGACGGTGACGACAATGACAACACGGACGGATGACACAGACGGAGACGACCACGACGTGAAGGAACCTTTTGCCCTCCCCATATGCTTGTGGCTGGTTCTGACCAGCACAGGCCTGCCCACCCCTTGTCCCCCCGCGTCACCCTTACGTCCCTTCCTTCGTCTCGATTAGCCTAGTTGCACAAATATGGAGACTTAAGCAATATCCAATCCCCTCCCCTCCCCGTCTCAATTCTCCCCTCCCCCCCCTCTATTCCCCCCTCCCCCGTCGTCTCTCTTCCCCCTTCCCCTCCCCGTCTCATCTCCTCCCCTACCCGTCGTCTCTCTCCCCTTCCCCCTCCCGTCTCAATTCTCCCTCGCCTCCATTCCTCGTCTCTCTTCCCCCTTCCCCTCCCCCCTCTCAATTCCCCCTCCTCTCCCCCCGCTTCTCCTTCTCTTTCCCCTCCCCTTTCCGTTATGTTCTCCCTCCCTCCCTACCTCCATACCCCTCCCTTCCTTTTCTCTCTTCTCCATCTACCGGTATGTTCTATTAATATTATTATGCTCTTTAATATGCCGTTCTCTAGTTGGTCATTGTTTGCACATTGATGGTGGCGGCGCCTACAGAGTTGGTTTAGCCGGCTTCAAATTTAATGCCCCCCACTGAAAACCAGTTAGGCTATGTCACATAGTGAGTAAACTCTAAATGCGATTTAAAATAATAAAGCCCAGGCTCTTCATCAATCCATACTAAACAAAACTAGCCAGTATGCCCTTTCAACTAGTGGCGAAGAGGGGGAAAATCCCACCCCCCTCCCTTTTGCCAAAGAAAGTGTGAAAGTGCACTTCAATGTTTCAATGAAGAATATAGAATAACTGTTTTATCGCATTAATAAAGGCAAATTGCCATCTGACCAAAAGAGGATTTTAGTAGATACAAAGTTGGTTATTGTGATACTTCAAAACGCACAGATTTTCACCAAAATGACCTTGAAAGAGAATACTTGTGGATTGAAAACAGAATTTTAGTAGATAAAAAGTTTGTCATTGACTCATTCATTGTGATGCTTTAAAACGTACAAATTTTCACCAAAATGACAAGGAAGAAAATTTTTCTGCGGGTAAGCCCCCCTCTGGCCCCCCGCTTAGCCTTCGGTATATCTATGAACTAATTGGTTGAACCCCCTCCCCCCTTTATGAATTTCCCGGATACGCCACTGCTTTCAACACTTTCTACCTGCTTCAGGTGTGAAAAAGGTGTTGCTTAATAAAAGGTTGTGTTGAAAAAACAATGAACAGCCCTGCTTTAACCCTTCCCTTCTCCTCCCTCTACCCCCCCCCCCCCCTCTCTCCCCTCGTCCCTCCCCTCAGTTCCTCTCCCTCCTCCTCCCCCCCTCCCCCCTCCCCTTCCCTCCCACCCTCACACCCCCCCCCCTCCCCCCCTCCTCCCCTCCCTCCTCCCTTCCCCTCTTTTCCCTCCCCCTCCCTCCTCCCCCCCCCCAAGGTCTTCCTCCCTCTCCTCCTCCCCTCCCCCCCTCCCTCTCCCTCCTCCCCCCCCCTTCTCCCTCCCCCCCCTCCCTCTCCCCCGGGTCCCTCCCCTCCTCCTTCTCCTGTCTCTCTCCCCTCATGCTCTCTTTCTCCTCCCACCCCCTCCCCCTCCCCCAGACTCCTCCCCTTCCCTCTCCTCTTCCCTCCTCCCCTCCCTCTCCCCTTCCCCTTCTCCTCCCCTCCGTTGTCTCCCTCTCCCCCCCCCCCCCCCCTCTCCCCCCCCTTCCTTCCTCCTCCTCCTCCCTGGGGGGGTCCTCCCCTTTCGTTGTGTACCCCCCCCCCCCTACACTTCTGCCTCCCCCCTCCCCCTCCCCTCCCTATCTTCCCACTCCTCCTCCCCTCTTATTCCCCCGTCCCCTCCCCCCCCCTTACCCCTCTTACCCCCTTCCTCCCCTCTTTATATTCTCCTCCCATCCTTCCTCTTCCCTCCCTGGGGTCCATCCCCCCCTCTCTCTCCCCTCTCTCTCCCCTCTCCTCCTTCCTTCCCCCCTCTCCCCCGAACCCTCACTTCCTTCCCCTTCCCTCATCTCCCCCCCCCCCTCCTTCCCCTCCCTCTCACTTCCCCCCTTTCCTCCCCTCCCTCCTGTCCCTCGGGTCCCCCCCCCCCTCCCCCCCCCCTCTTTCCCCTCTCCCTCTTCCTCCTTCCCCCTCCCCCCCCCGGTCCCCCCCTTCCCCGCCCCCCCCTCCCCTCCCTTCCACCCAGGGTTCCTCGTCACTCTCGTCCCTCCCTCTCTCCCCCCCCCTCCCCCTCTCCCGAGGGGTCTCCTAACCTCCCCCCTCACTCCTGCCCCTCTCCCTCACCCCCCTCCCCCCGTTCCCCTCCTCCCCCCTTCCACTCCCCTACCTCCTTCTCCCCCTCCTCTCCCCCCCCCGGAGTCGCACCCTTCCTCGCTCCCTCCCTCTTCCTCTTCCTCCTCCCCCCCCCCTCCGCCCCCCCCCCCCAGTCCCCTCTCCCCTCTCCCCCTCCACATCCTACTTCCTCCCTCCCCTCCCTTTCCGTCCTCTCCAGGGTCTTCCCTCTTTCTCCGTCTTCCCCTCTCCTCCCCCCTCCTCGGGTCCCTCCCTCTACTTCACTTCTTCACCTCCCTCCCCCCCTTCCCCAGGGTTCCTCCCTCCCCCCCCCTCCCTCCCCCCTGACCCCCCTTCTGTCCTCTCACCCCCCTCCCCCCCCCCCTCCCTCCCCCTCCCCTCCTTCCTCCTTCCCCTGGGGGTAGTCCCCCCCCCCACCTCCTCTTCTCGGTCCCCCTCCCTCTTCTCCCTCCAGAGTCTCCCCCCCCCCTCACCTCCCTCCTCCCCTCTCCCTCCTCCTCCCCTCCCCCCTCCCCCTCTTCCCCTCTTCCCTCCCACCTTCCCACTTCCCTCCCGCTCCCTCATCTTCACTTCCTCTCACCCCCCTCCCCCTCTCTCTCCCCCCCCCTCCCATAGTCCCTCCCCCCTCATCTCTCTCCCCTCACTCCTCCCCCTCCTCCCTCTCCGGTGTCCCTCTCCCCTTACTCCACCCCCCTCCTCCTTCCCCCCCCCTCTCTCCCTTTCCTTGGTCTCATCGTCTCTTTCGTTCCTCCGTTGTTCCTCCCCCCCCCCTCCCCTCCTACCCTCCTCCTCCGGGGTCCCTACCCCTCCTCCTCTCCTCTTCCCCCCTTTTCCCCTCCCCCCCTCCTCCCCCCCCCCCCCCCTCCTCCCCCCCCCTCCCCCCCCCCTCAGCCCTCTCCTCCCCCCCCTCCCCCTCCCTTCCTCCCCCCCCCTCTCCCTCCTTATCTCTCTCTCCTCCCCCCCTGTCGTCCCCCCCCCCCCCCTCCTCTCGGGTTAGGTCTCCTCCCCCCCTTTTTTTGGGGGCGGTCTCCCCTCCTCCCCCTAGTCCCTCCTCCCCCTCCCTCACCCCCCCCTGCCCCCCCTCTCCCCACCCCCCCTTCTCCCCCCCTTCCCCCCCCCCTCCTTCTCCCCCTCATTTTGCCCTCAGCCGGAGAATTTTTCATTTTTATTTTAATTAATTTGCATATGATAAGGTTTAATTGTAACAGTAAGGCAGTTTATTGGTTAAGTAAATTGGCATATTGCATGCACATTTACGTGATGTCACACATCACAAGTAATAATTCAGTAGCCACGATAGTTGTGAAGTGCAGCTGAGGAGTAAATGTATTTGGTTAATTTCCCACCGATGTTTGGATAGGGAGTACAGGTAAAGGGATCTCCGGACACCCTGCAGTAGCGAGGGGCGGAAAGTTGAGTTGGCACAGCAAGTGTGGTTGTTTTCGGCTCAGAAATGTTGTAGCCAGCAGACACATCCTCTCGCTTCACGGGTCTTCGTCGTTGGCCCCCGGACCCCCCAATGACAAGCGCGGACGGTACCCTCGCCAACTAGCAGTAAAATGCGAGTGGAGTCGGAATTCTCGTCTAGAAAACGGGAAATACGTAGGCAACCCTAGACCAAAACAGCCCTTAGTTTTAAAAGAGTGCGGCGGGTGCGTGAGACCAATCCAAAGGGCAGAGTGTAAACCAACGGATACGTAGTAGAAGCAAGTGTGCGTGTGTTCAGCGGAAGGAATCGTGCACTACGCACACATCACCAGAGAAGACGACAGGGTGACTGCAAGTAGAGTTGATCTTTAATCAGTGTTTTTGGAAGCATGGGTTGGTTTTCGCAAAGTGTGGGAGTAAATCCAGGATGGGTTTGTACCTCTGCTGAGGTCGAGCTACATCCGCGTATATAATCATGTTTTTTTCAAGTTAAGATTCAGTAATCTTCGTGATAGCGAGTAACGTGCTAGTCACCGGCGAGTGTTCAATAGCCGATGCGCAAATCGCGACGACATAGCATTTACTATGGTAAATTCTTATATCTACACCATACGGAGTGAATGGAGTTCAGTAAGAGCGTTTCAAGGTTTTCGGTCATTCGAAGTAAGTTGACTTGGTACGTCAGCACGTGGGACTACCAGGGTCAATCTACATCATCGTTTGGACCATCCCCCTACCACTACGCAAAGTAAGATAAATAACCCATTAGTTGCAACTCCCCACATTGTCGAGACCAGAGAACTTCGAGTTCGTCTGAGGGCCTAGGCAGTCTCTTAGGAAGGTCTGGTAAATCTAGCCATTCACGATCACGTGACCCCGATACCACGGCCAATCCGGACACAGGGCCCTTCCGTAGCAGAGATCTTACCGTTCGGCCACCCCTCTCCCCGGCCGCTCCCGTGCAAGGCACTTCCAAAGATGGCGACGTCTTCACCTCCCCTCTACGAACAACGATATAGGCTACGAAGCTCGTATTATAATAAGACCTATTCTTAAGGTTCTGTAAACCAGAGAGTATTATTATTAATGTTTTCTTTTCTTTGCATGAAGTTGGATCAAACCTAAATTATCAAAACGGATGTCAATATTTAGTATGTCACAATCGTTACAATATAACGCCAGGCTTTTTAAAATTGTTTCACTCACTGAGTTAGCATGAAATCCTGAAATCCTCCTTTTAAAGACAAATTCTAAGCTTCAGACGTTATCAACTAATCAATTCTTAAGTAGCAACGAGTACAGACAAGCAGGAACGTCGAGCAACCACGGACGTTGTGAAGCCCCTGGATCGGAGAGTCTACACTAGCGTGCCAGGTTCAGGACCTTTCTGGACCCCGCGAGGGCAGAAGTTGTATGTTGTTGTGTCAATCGATCCGCATGTAATGTTTTGTCTGTGTTTGTTTTGCTAGGGCTAGAAATTTTCCCATCCCGCGTGTAAGACTAACGCATAAATTTTGGTGTTATTTGTCAATCTATCTTTGTTTTAAAACCCGTTATAAAACGTATGCAAAAACCCCGAGATAATAAAAATAGCACGTTGTAAAACAGTAGGTTCAAGTCAAGAGTTAGAAAACTTATCAGCGACGATGACGATTCATCGTGGAACGTTAAGTTAGGACCTAGGACGAACGTGTGCAGGCATGTTCATCAAAATAGATTCCCCAAATCTTGGCAGTATGCACTTTATTACATTCACTATGTCTCTGCTACGTTTTTTTATTGAATTAATCATTGTTTAAAGTATCTTGTCCATGTTTAGGCCGGAACTCTATGAAACTATGTAATCTGGGAGTAAGTATAAGTTGTTTATTTACGAAACCATTTTTACTGTGGCAGTACTCTTTCACGACCTTAATAAGGTTCAGACACGCCCGTTTTTACTTCACACACACATCAAAAATGTGTATCGTACAGCAAAACAGTTCTATTCCTATATCTTTTAAATGTAAGCAAGATCATTTATAAATATAATAAATAATAGAGGTCCTAATATAGAACCTTGTGGAAACACAACAACTAACATTAAACAGGTCAGACAGATACGTTTATCACCAGTTGTATCCTCTAGTTAATCATTGAACGTATGAACCTGTCTGTAAGATATGATTTTAGCAGGGTGGTAGGTCTTACCTCTAAGCCATAATAGCACATTAGTGATAATAGTTTAGTTATGGTCAATACAGTCACAGCTTTTGATAAGTCACCAAATTTACCAAGTAGATTGTCATTGCTTTCAATCCAAATCTGTGTGAGTGCTTTATGAGTGTTTCAATTGTGGTACTGTGACTATTTTTTCTGAAACCATTTTGCTTATTTGTCAACAATGATTTATTTTAAGAAAGGAAGTTGTCTTACATGAATGCATTTTTTTCTAGAATTTTTGAAAGTACTGGCACAGTGAAATTGGCCTATAGTATGTATATCTTGTTATCTCCTGTTTAAAAAGTGGTATTACTTTTTCAATTTTAGTTTTTGGGGGAATATGAATTTATCAAGCAGTATTGAAATGGTGTGTTAAGAACTGGTGCCTATATCGTATGCATTTTTTAATCATCGTGATGGAATTGATCTATAACCACAGGAGTAAGGTTTTTCATTTTGAAGGTATGCTGATTATTTCTGTCTCACAAGTTTCATTTAGAAACAGTGAGTCTTCGGAGAGTTGTTAATTATTTGTAAGTATTTGTTAAATACGTTATCTGACTAGATGTTTTGTTTAGATTTTTTGCTATTGATGCAAAATGTTGATTAAAGTTTTAAAATTCATCTGTTTGTGATCACAGTATAATTATTTTTAATTTAATGCTTGTGTGATCCTTTATCCGACTTGTTGTGGACCGTTTAGAATTTCCAGATTGTTTCGTTTTGTTTGAGCGTATCTGAGATTGTTTGTGTTATCTGACGTTTTTTGTACAGATAGGAGTTTTGTTGTAATGCTGATTTGTCTAGGTTTGTATGTTTTATATGTGTTCTCTGTGGAAAGCAGTTTTCAAAAATGATATTTATGTAGGAAAAGGACACTTTAGCTTACGCTAGAGATTGTATTCCTGTTGTGATCAATAGACTGGTTTTTGACTGTAGTCTTTACTTTGAACGCGCGTTCCGGGAAGCATTTATGAAAGTAGGTTGAGGACAAGTTTTCAAATTCGTTATATTGTCATCGGGTGTGATCATATCATGGAACAGTATCCCCGTTTACTTCCGCTAGTTGGCTGTTGTGAATTCTTCTATGTTATTTTTCAGTAAACCTTCTTCTTGTTATAGATTATTTTCCGTCGCTTGGATTTACCTTTTAGGTGTTACGTAAGTTTTGGGCAAAAATGGTCGGATATGCAGTTGTTTATTACTTTAGTGGTATAGGAGTTGGATTCTAGATTTGTTGCAATGTTTGTCAATAGTCTTTTCAGATAGTGAAAAAGAATCATTTTATGGCTTGGTTATTGTGAAACCTAGGTTATGAGAGCCAAAAGATTTTTAATGTATTCGCATGTTTTTTAGATTCTAGGTTAAAATCATGTTAAAAATCTCCAGCTATAATTACATTTTGTTTTTTCATTTGTTACTTTTTTTTTAGAAAATATTCAATTTTATTGAAAAATAGTTCTTAAGTCTCCACATGGTGACGATAAAGTGTTATTATTATTAGATTGTCCTGTAATTTGTGATGTACTGGTACACGTCTATACCAGTAAGTTCAATCCAACCTAAATACAAAAATTTGTAAAAAAACGGCAGGCCAAGCTCTCCTTCAAAAGTCTTCGGCTGTGAATGCTGTGGCTATAGAAGTTGAGCCAAGCTTTTTATTCTTCTCCCTAGTTTCTGCTTTGAAAAATAAGTAAGATCATTTCGCCTGTGACGAGCCGCCAAGCCAACGATTTGTGTGGTAAAAAAGTAAATTTTTAAACTCGAAATTCATAAAAAAATGGAGTTGGCCATTGAATTGGTATGGATAGGGAGAAAAGAATAAAGGCTTGGCTCAACTTCATATATAACAGAGTCACAGCCGAAGACTTTGAAGCAGAGCTTGGCTGCCATTTTTTTTTTACAAATTTTTGTTATTTTTACATCTTTTTGTGTTCGTTCGCTATCAAGGTGTGAATGATGGACTTTGGAATGATAAATTTGTTTAAGTTCAAAGTTTGTTTTTTTACAGTTTTTGCGGCCCGGTCCCCCAAGATTACCCCTTAAATAAAAAATAAAAATAAAATTATTTAGAGTTACCCAATCAGTTATATAACTGATTTGTAGTGGGGGACTTAAATCAAAGCCGAACCAAGCCAACCCTGCAGGCCACGACGTCCCCCCCCCCCCCCAATCGACGAATATAGTGAAGCGATAAAACCAAACCAACAGACGATATTTTTAATATGAAATATACCAATCAGTGGTATGGACAGTGCGAACACCCGCGTATCAACGCCAGAATCAACAGGCCGATCCAGAACAACTCTGAAATTTATTATGTGCTTCGTTGCTAGGACGGCGCTTAAGTCACAGTTTACCAAAACTCCTAAGACAAGAAAATGTGATATACTTAAGTCCAAATCAGTGAAGTAAAAAACTTCTGACTTTAGTGGGAATCGAACCCTGGCCCTCTGCATTGGAAGCAGATACGCTAACAACAAGACCAACGCACTAGCATAAGCACTCGATATTTATAATGGCAAAGAGCTGTTTATTTCAAGCTTTTTTACAAATTACTACGCCTGAGAAATTACGCGTTTTGATTTTGCTAGGACGCTCCAAAGTCAGCGGTTACCAAAACTCATAAGACAGAACTGATAGGATTAATCCAAAGCAGATGTTAAAAAACTTCTGACTTTAGCGGGAATGAAAACATCGGGCCCTTCTGCATTGAAAGATACGCTAACCCCAAACCCCCGCACTAGCATAAGCCTAGAATTTTAAAATGTTAAAGAGCATTTTTTAATTTTCAATTTTGTAAAAATTACACCCTAAAGTAATTACGCGTTTTTGATTTTGTTTTTGTTTTTCCCCGGTCCCAATTCCCGTTTTTGTTATATGATACATTGAGTGTCCCCCTTTCAAAGTTCTAGTAAACCGTTTTCTCATATAGCGTATTATTCATAAGATAGGGAAATTCCTACTTTTGAAAATTTTGATTTTCCCCCCGGGTACCCTTACCCAAATTTTGTTTTTCCTATTCAAAGTGAAAAAATTTAGGATATCAAAATGTATTCCACGTTTAAACATCTCAGTTGTGCGTTTTTTTTGAATATTCTTTTCTAAGTCAATATTTTTTTTTGTTTTTTTTGGGCCCATGGTCCCCCCCAAAAATTTAGCCCCTTTTTTTTGGACCAATTTTATAGGGTTAATAGCATGTTTAAATTTCAGTTTGTACAATTACCACCCCTTGGAAATTACCGTTTTGATTATCTAAAAATTTGATTTTCTCCGGCCCCTTTTACCCGTTTGGTTTTAAAAAGCAAAGCCCTGCTCTGAAGTACATCTAAGTTGGTCCAAGTTTCAATTTAAGATTTACCGTTTTCTCTTAGGCTAAATTAATCTCCGCGGAAACTCCTAGCCCCCCCACCCACCCACCAACCCCCCCACCAGCCTTAAGGAATTTGACGATGTTGAACCCTTTTTTAACACAGAACGGGTTTGGGATGGGGTTGTTTTTTTTTTTGGTATTCATGAACCCATACCAGGTCAAAAAACCGAGTTTCAGATTGTAACTCTTTGGGGGCGGCGTTGCAGATATGAAACCCCCCAACTCTCGTACTGTATATGGGGCCGGAGTTGGGTGTCGCTAACATCCATTCGCTTGTCCTGCCGGCGACGGTCGTCGCCCTAATAGCATTTCCACCTTTTTTTTATTTATTTCATTTCTGCTTGTAACTTTTGACCATTTATTTTTGGCATACACGGAAATCCACCATGTGCATGTGTCCTAAAAAATGAGTTAACAAATTTTAAATTTGGAAAACATGAGTTGATTTTTTTTTCTTTTTCCTTAAGCCAATGTTCTGTAGGCAAGTCATCATTGGGTATTTTTGTCGGACAAAAAGGACAAAAATTTTCTTCTCCTTGGAAACCTTTTTTTCATTGGGGACTTTGACCTTTTTAACTAATTTCTTGATTTTAAATAAAGTGTATTGTGTGACCACCTTTTTGTCCCAAAATTTTTCTAATTGAGGGGCCGCACTAAACCTGAAATGTGCTTACAGGGTTCATGCTGCCGCCGCCGGGGGGCCCGTTCTATTTAAATCTAATACCTTTCTAGTTTCCCCAACCCCTTCACACAAAAAGCGCCCGTGAACGAATATGTAATAATAGCTTGTAGTGTTACGCGGGCTTCTAGCTTTACGGCCGTGCGCGCAGCGGGTAGCTCAAATCGTCATTTGTCAGTTACACGGTTTATCTCGCGGCCCCTCAATTATACAAATTAGAAAGAAAAAATTTTCTTAACGTCTTTGGTACATTTTAAATCGGGGCAAATTTTCTACAAAGTGCAAATAGTCTATTTAGAGCAACTTAAAAATAAAATTTTTTTTGTAGTCGGTTTTTTAACACACCTTTTGGGATGATGGGCCTTTTGGTTAAAAAATGCAAAAAAAAAAATTTATTTTTGTTCTAATTCGATTTTGGAATAATTTGGGAAAAAACAGTGTTCACACTATTTTTTTGTGTACATAAAAGGGAGAAAATTAGGGAAATGGGTCAAGTCCACAGAAAAAATTCCCCCAAGAGTTAAGAAAACTTATTTTTTCTAGTTCGTTTTTTGGGAAAAATTTGGGACAAACGAGGGGTCACACGTACCCTACATTTTCGTTAAAATTGAGAAAATTGTGAAAATGGGTTCAGTCCTTGGGTAAATATGTACCCAAGGCGTGAAAAATATTATTTATTCCCAATTCTTATTAGGGCATAATTTGGTACAAAACACTGTCACACATACCTTTTTTACTTTGAGTTTTTTTTGTAAATGGGGTCAAAGGCCTTAATCTTTTCAATTTACATGCTATGGTAAATTTTAAAATTTTAGATTTTAAATCTAAAATAAATTTTAAATTTGGCATTCTATTTATTATTTAAATACGGATTAATACACATTTTTCATTATTGTCATGGAAAAAATCATTGGGAAATTTGTAGAGAGAATGGGAGAAAAATGTATGAAAAAAATGTTTTTGCAGGCGTCTTTTGGTGTGGGGAGGGGATAAAGAGGAGTCATCTCAGTTATGTGTGGAGTGTGGTGGCAGGAGAATAGGTCGGGTTTTTTTGGGAAGGGGCAAGAGTGAAACTGCTGATACAAAAGACGAAAAAGAAAAGAATGTCAGGTTCTACAAGACAATTTTAAAAAAAGGGGGAAAATTTTAAGTAGGGGGGAGCATAGCAGCAGCGATGGAAGGATTCAACCGGGGATGGGAAAAGGGACCAGCAAGCTGTTGGGTTATTCCAATCTACCCCAAGATCTCTATGGAACAGGAAGTCCCAAGAGTGCAAGGTTACTATCTCCCAACCTTCTTTGTTCCAATACTGACTGACATATTAGCAGCAAGACCGGGAATATGACACAGGATGAACCTTGTTCGGGCTGTAAATGTGAAATTTTAAAAAAGCATTTTAGGAAAGACTAGATGGGATCGAATAGGGTTGAATACCCAAGATAAAGTGCAGGGGAATTTAATGGAGAAAATTTGGATAAGAATTAAAGGGGTGGACATGTCAAAAGGATCGAAAGCGAGATTCAGAGAAGGAGAGGGAATTTGGGAAATTCCCAGTGGGAAACCCAAAAGGGCAGACTACAAAAACAATGGCAAATATGTGAGAAAGATGTGGAGCAAACGAGGAACGGGAATTGGGTGGAAGGAGAGAGGGGTGGCAGGACAGAAAAAGATAGGGGGAAGTTGGACTGGAAACAGATAATGATGATAATACGGATTTCTTTATTATAGTTTTATAACACCTTTTACTACCCCCCCCTTTTTCTCCTATAAAAAGCAACTTTTTCAGGGCATCTGGGGTCATTTTTTAAAGGACTTTTTGTGAGTGTTTTACCCAAAATTCACAACCCTTATCAAAAAACCTATGATATGACTGGTACTTATCCTCCCACCCAAAATGATAAATTTTGTGTTTAAAATGTCAAGGATCATAATCTGGTCACTTTTTACTTTATGGTAAAAAATGAATTTTTAAAGTAAATTTTGAACTTTTATCAAAATATGTTTATTTTGTAATATTATGTTAAAATTTAGACTAATTTTTAATATTTGAAAAATAAATTTTTTTCACCACCCCTTTAATATTTTTTAAAAACAATGGGACTGTTGACATACTAATAATACTAATAAAAAAATAATAAAATAATAATAATAATAATAATAATAATATAATAATAATAATTAATAATAATAGGAAATGGAACACCAAAAACTAAGACAGAGTAAAATTTTGGCGGGAATATGGGAAAACCCGGGTAGCACAAAAACCAGGATGCACAATGGATTCAGATAAAATAGTAGGAGAGCGATAAAAATGAGAATTTCAAAGGTATAACTATTGATGAATTAAAGTCGACAATCATGCTACACATAGCTGGAAAGCACCAGGTAATGATAAATTAAAAATTTTTTTTGTATAGAAATTCAATACTACTCACAATCAAATTAGAAAATGTCTCAACGAGTTTTAAAATGGAGTTTAAAGAAAACCCGAATTCTTATGAAGGAAAACCTTTCTCAAACCAAAAGGGACATACACGAAAAACCCAAGTAATATGGGCCAATTCATGCCCTCCCAAACTATTATAAAATATTACTTCATGCATAACAAAATATATAATCATTGCAAGAACACAATATCATGGCCGAGGAAAAAAAAGGATGCTTAAAAACTCACAGGGATTAAAAACAACTTATTTTACTCTACGTAATGAACAGGCCACAATAAAAAAGGAATTTCCGAACTACATTACTACAAAAGCCTTTGTTTCCCAAAAACCACACCAGGCTTATCAGATTTTAAAAAATATATAAAATCAACCCAGTAATTGAAAAAAATTTTTTTTAAAGACGAAATGGAGACTGGAGAAAAAACACTAAACTAATATAAAAAACCACAGATTACAGACCCAAAAAATTTAAAAACGTGGCTTTTAAATTGCCATTAAGTGCATTATGGTTTTGTCTGTCTTAAACCCCGTCACATATCTTAACAATCGACTACGATTTAAAATTAAGGAAAATAATGTGGTATGTCCAAAAATTTCCCCCCTATTCTACATGGATGACCAAAAGTTGTATGCATAAAATTTTTTGCTCAACTAAACAGTCTAGTCATACACATTGAATTTAGTCAAGATATCTCAGGGTTTTTGGAGAAACAAATGTAAGACGCTACTATCGAAAAGGAAAGGGGTTACACAACGAAGAGTTCCACTAGATGAGGGAAAAAATTGGAATAATGGACATAACGTGTTACAAATATTTGGGTTCTCACACTGCCAAATTGAACAAAATTTTTATGAAAGCAAATTGTAGATCATCAAGAAACGACTAAAGTCTACCTCAAACCAACAAAAGGGTAAAAAAAAGATACGCAAAAAATACATATTTACCAGTACGACATTTCATTGGGAAATCATTAAGGGACGCAGACAGAATCCACGCGTTGGAAATTTTAACTCGTACTACCTTCCAAAAACCAAATACTCACCCAAAAATCGCAATAGAGAGATTGACATTTCCCAAGGAAAAAGGAGGACGGGCCTAATTGATCTGAAAACTTATTTAAAAACAAATAGACTTTTTAAGAAATACTTTTTTTTTACAAAGACAACCAAATCACACTTCTAGGGCTGTGGTGCTACTGAAAAATCATTAACTCCCTCAATCTGCAAAAAAAAAAATGTCAATCAAAAGGGAAAACTCATACTGACCTTAAAAAGAGTTACGTCTCTCAGAAAAGCCCCTCCCAAAAGAGCATTTGAGAACTCAAAAAGTCAGTAGATTTTAAAGCATAAAATTTGTGGTTAACACGGGGAACTTTTGGAGAAACAAAAGGGTTTTTTATGGGGGCTTTTCAAGACAGAGTGATTGCACAAAAATTAAAAAAAATACAATACAAGATGCGACAGTAAACGTAAATGTAAAAAATGAGTGCAAGGTGAAAAAATCGAACACATCATATCCGGGGTGAAGTCACTATGTCAAACAGATTACCTCTACAACATAACCAAAGTAGCTAACATTTTTCATAAAAACTAGCAATCAAGTAAAACCCTCTTGACCCACACACCCTTACTACAAATCAAACCAGAAAGTACAGATTAAGATTACAAATTTATTGTAATTTTTTGGTCTGATATAAGAAAATTTAAAAGATTTTTAAAATATTATTTTTTCCCCCCGCCTTTTAAATTGTTAATTGTTTTTAAATAATTTTGCCTTTTAATAAAAACATTAACGATTTCTTTTAAAAATTTAAAATTAATATTTCAACTTCTACGTGAATTTGTATTTAAAACGGCGCGAAAATGCACCCCCTGCGGATGATTGCCACCGCCACCAACTTTAGTGCAACAGTTGGTTGTGCTTGTCCCTTCCCCAACTCTGGGGAAAAAACATTTTTTTCTGATGTGCGAATATTATTCCTGGTAATTTTCCATGAGCTGACACGCGCCGCGAGTGCAAACAAACTCAAAAAACATACGTCATCACCTACGCCAAAAATTGTGACTTGCAAATTTTTCAACCATGGGAATCAGGAAGGAAATTTCTAGAACGAAATCGCAAGTTTGGAAAAACACTTTTTCCTCGATCTTGGAACAGCTAGCGCACGTTTGTGTGGGGGGAGCTGGAGATTTTCCTTTGTCTTGGGGAAGGCGCACCTACCTGGGTTTTTTGGTCACTCGCAGACACTTTTGGATTTAAAATTGGGGTTTTCCCCCGAACGAGAGGCCTAGCCTGGGCCAAAAATCCTGGGTCTCTGTTTTCCACTAGGCCTACCTGGGGCCTACTTCCCCAAAAAAACGTCGGGCAGCCTTTGGCACCTAAATACTAGCCTGGCCTACCCAGAGCCTACCTTTGGGCCTACCCAGGCTACGTGTGGACCAACGAGTCTTCTTTTTGGGGCCAATGGGGAAAACAAAATTGGGAAACTGATTGTAATTATCCGAAAATGTGGGAATGGGTCTAGTAGGGTACCTATTTTCCGGCCCACGCCTTTACTTCCAAAGTTTACCAGTGTAATAAACTCCCACAGCAGTTCAAAGGGGTTGTACAAACTGTATGTGTACTAAAGATTTTTGGTAAAAAGGGCGTTTTCCCCGACCCCCATTCCTCTGTGGTTCCTTACTGGAAACATCTACATAACTGTGCATAACCATGTATCAATGTATTATTGTACTAAAAAATAGTTTATATGAATTGAGCATAATTACTACCATTGGGTACTAATCCTACTACCTACTAGTGGTGTGAAAGGACCACAGTTGGCGACAAGGAAAAGGGAAGGTACTGTGAATATTCAAAAAAATTTCGGGGCCCCTAGCCGTGTCTAGGCCTGGGCGAGATACGCCCATTTGACAAGGGATTTCGTGTTTTCCAATGTCCAAAATTTGGGGTCATTGGGGCCTTATGATGCGCAGAGGAAACCTGGACTGCATACATTACAGGTTTGAAAATTTCGAAACTTGCAAAAAATTGAAGAAAATTTGAAAAGAGCATTTTTCTAACAGTGTGGGAAAGAACAACACATTGCTTCTTGGTTTGTGCCCCCGACAAACCCCAAAGATCTAGCATACATGAGCTAGTGGAAGTACTGTCCAAGCACAAAAGTCCGGGCCCAGGAAATAGCGGAAAATCAAATTCTACCAAGCTGCCCAAACAGGTAACGATCGATCCAAGATTTCGTAGCTAAATAAAAAGTCTCACTACATACTGTGGATTTGGACCAAGGATAAAGGAAGCTTTTTCGAGCCCGTTTCGTGTGTGGTCTACTTTCCGTAGGATTCGAGTTCGTCTTCTAAAAGGGGGGTGACCCACATTCAAAGCCCAGTACCCCTAGCCCACGTTAGAAGCCGCGCAAAAGGATGCAACAGCCAGGGGAGGGAGCGTCCAGCCGGTCTACATCATCTGGGGCCTAAAACCCCGAGGGAAGTTCATGACAAGCCAAGCCCAGCCCGTCGCAGCACACCCGCATGTCCCATTTCCCGGTTCTTCACAACATCGGGGGGTATTTCAAAAAAAAATTCGATGTTTTTCTGCAAGGGAAAAAACCATACTAAGATCTGAAAATTCAAAGTTATGTTTTAATTTATCAAAGGACAGGGCATATTGCCAAGGCCTGTCGTAGCCAAGCTAAATGGGAACAAACCCAAAACCTTTTCTTTTTTTGGCAGATACACCAGTGGATAACCCCTGGATGATTCTTTGTATTGTTCCAATTGAACTAAAAGACAGATTGTATCCTCCAATAATTGTCCAGTAATTCTGGGGGTAGTTTAGTACTGCATTTAGACCCCCGGTTTTTCTGCGTACCCAGTCTCTTTAAAATTCTTTGAACAATATCTAAAGCACCTTGTTTCCAACCACAATTTAATTTTAAAAACGTATCCAAAGCTAGCTAAACCCCCTAAAGGAGGGGTATGGAAAAAATGAAAGGGAAAAAGGGGGACAGGGTCATTCTTTTACCTTACAGGTTTGCAATGGGGGTCCTCCTATTCTGGCAAGATTGGTTCTAACCTTTTTGGGGGAAAAATTGGGATTACCGGTTTGTTGAATTCAACAACATGAAGGGGGCCCTCCCAGCTGGTACGGGTACATTTCAGTAAAGTAAGCAAAATGCCAGTGGAAGCATTAATTGCAAATTTCCAAAAGTATTTTCGGGAAGGGTTGGAACTTTTACAAAAGCAAAGGTATTTACTTTAAAGAAAATCTATACCCAAATATTATAAGCTAGGCATCTCCCGGGGCTTCACCCAAGGTAAAGCGAGTTAGAGAGATTAACAAATCTAGGTATTTTTCCCCCAGTGGATTATACGGTGGGTACCCCTATAGTTCCAGTCCAAAAAAGATGGCAGTGTTCGCTATTGGCGTTTTAAAATAACACTCAAACCCGTTTTGAGACTATGATATCCTGTTCCAAGGATCGATGACTTTTTTGCAAGCTACAAAACGGTCAGCGTTTTTCAAATTTGACTTGACATGGCCCCACCACAAATTGAATTAACGAAGATTCTAAAAAGTATGTGTTTTACTACCAAAGGTTTTTAGGGACAAAAGGTTCCGTACGGGTATCTCCGCCCGGTATTTTTCAAAGAATTATGGAACAATTGTTAGCCCCAATTCCGGAGTTAAATATTTCTGGTGCTCCTAGTTTTCGGTAGAACACACAAAAACCTTCCGAACGATTGGAACGAGTTCTGGGCCATTAGAGAAAGTGGGTTTTACAGTACAGCGAAGTAAAGTCAAATTTTTCCAAGATTCTGTTCATATGTAGACATACCTTTTACGGGAAGGGTTGCGTCCCTCTCCGAAAGAATGCGTTTTTTATGCCCATGTCCTCAGGATTTTCACACTACAGCCTTAAAAGGTCTTTGCATTCTACGCAAGTTTTTATTCCAAAATGGCTTCTTTGTTGAAACCATGGGACCATTTACTGGAAAAAGGGTGCGGAAATTTAAAATTTATCATAACTGTAGGGTGGGTTTTTTGGGTAAAATCAAAAAAATCTTTTCTCTAAACCTCTCTTAAAACCCCACGACCTGATAACCCTTAAAAAAGGGATGCTGCTATGCGAGGGTTTTGGGGGCAGTCTTATCTTTTGCCAAAATTCGGACACCGATTGCCTTTGTTTTTCCCGCACCTTACCAAACATGAAATTCATTATTCGCAATTGATAGAGAAGCCTAGCACTATTGGGGGGGTCAAAAATTTTTTTTATACTTTTAGGGAACATTTTCTACGGAAAATGATCACCACCTTTACGTTAATTTTGGTCCTAAAAAAGTGGGGATTTCCCGTGATGGCACCAGTCGTTGCAGAGGTATGCTTCTTTCTTTTTTGGTTTTTTTATTTGACATTTCGTATGTTTTAAATCTCGCGTAATGTACGGATGCTTTTCGCGACTTTTCCCCTCAAATGTCAGAAACTGCCCTAGATAATTCCCACTTAAATTTTTTTAAATTCTAAACTTACCAGTGTCTTTCAAAGACATGCAAAGGAAAAAGCGAAGTAACAGTATTTTTTCGAAATGTACAATTTTGTGTAAGGGGTTGGCCAGAATCAAATACAGGTTTTTGCACCGGGGGCTAATGCCCTATTACTACAAAAGTTTAAAATTTCAGTTTTAGCATGGAGTTCTATGTGGGGCTTCGAGTGATTATACCATCCAAATTTTCAACTCTTTCTTGCCGAAATACATGACGCCATTTAGGGGTATGAAAATGAAGGGGCTTGCACTACGTACTTTTGGTGGCCCAACTAGATAAAAAAATCGAACAGTTTTCTGCTTCTTGCTAATTGTTTAGCTCCAGCCGTCACCGGAAAAGGCACAGTTGCTGTTTGGGAAATGTAACAAAACCTTTCGAACGTGTGCATCTTTATTTTCTGGGTCCCCTTTATCAAAAATGTTTCTGGTGTTGTGGACGCATATTCCAAAAGGGTGGAAATTTTTGAGTTTCCCTCTACCGCGGGGGCCTATATTTGACGACTTTGTTACCTTTTTTGCGCAATTTTTGGGGTACCAAAAATATATCAGACAAGGGGCCTCCATTCCAGTCAGCAGAGTTCAAAAAAGTTTTTTCGTCCCCAAAGGTATTTGACAAGTTTTTCTCCCCCATATATCCCCCTACCCCAAAGGATTAGCCAAAACATGGTTCGAACTTTCCCAAACCCAAAAAAACGTCCCTACGAGTCTGGATCCGATTGGGGAAACAACTATTTCTAAGTTCCTTTTTTGTATAGAATAGGTTTCATTGTCCCCGGGAAACTCCGGCTAAACTATTTTTTCAATAGAGTATGCAGAACTAGGGTTGATGCGATCTTCCCACACATCCTCTTTTCGTGAACAGCAAAAAGTCTAAGCAAATACAGAATGCACTGGTTCTAGAGTAATGTCCTTTGCATTGATGACGAGTGCTGTAAGGGATTTTAAGGAATCAAAAACAGAAATGATTTAAGGGAAAATACTCCAAAAGTTGGGGCCCCTCACTTAAATTTATGTCCCGGGAGAGGGCATAGTGGTGAAAAGACTGTAAAACATTTTTTTAGCTATCGAGATGTTTTTAAAAGAACCGCCATAAAGCGGAAGGGAGATTAGGTACAAAATAAAATTGAAAATGTACAAAGTGTGATGAGTTAGTGCAAAACAGGAAGGTGAACAAACACTTCTCCAAGTCAGGATACGTGTTGAGTTTTGGTTCAGATCAGGGGAAACCCCCAAAAACGTCACCTCCCCACCACTACTCCCCCCTTGGAAAGCTTCTGGCCCGGGGTTTTTGAAACGTACCCTGTAAGATTAAGAAAACCCAAAGTACGGTTTGGGTTTTCAAGAGTATTAAGAACTTTTCTTTTAAAAATTTTGATTTAATAATATTCTTATGTTTTTGTTTTTATCATTTTTGGTGCCTACCGAGTAGCCGTAGGAGAAACCATTAGTATGTAAAACCTTTTTGTAAAAAATTTTTGTATCATGCTGGGGATTCATTATGTTTTATTGTTTTTTTTCCTGTTTGTTACCCCTCTTTTGAAATTAAACCTAGGGAGTTGTAATGTATCCGATAATGGGAAATAGGTCTGAGAGGCGTCCTATATTCACAGCCAAAGCCTTTACTTCCTAAGTTTACCATGTATGAACTGCACCACAGCATTTTTAAGGGTTGTCTAAAAGTATGGTACTAAAAAAGTTTTTGGGAAAAAAGGGGGGTTTTCCCGACGCCACCTCTGTGGTTCCTTACTGGGGAAAAATCTACATCTGTGGATAACCATGTATCAAGTGTATTATTTGGGATCTAATAAATAGTTTATTGAAATTTAAGCATAATTACTACCATTGGTACTAAAACCCACTATACTCTAGTGGTGTGCAAGACCCACAGTGATCACGTAACTAAAAGTGCACTTTTATTTTTTTCACGACTAATTTGCATAAAAAGAAAATCCAAGATAGGCCCATCTTGGTACCAAAAACATTTTTTTAACAAAAAACTAGAATTGCTGAAAATTTTTTCAGAAAACTATTTAAATTTGTAAAACCCAAAAACCAAAATTTATTATTAAAAGGCATTTTTACATTTTTGGGAATTTTTTGTAATTTTTGTGTAATTTTGGAATTTACTTTATTTTTGTGTTTAAACGGAATAATAAATTTCCATAATGTTCTGAAAATTGCATCTGGGACAAAACTTCCTCATTAAAACACTCGACTTGCTGATCATAAAATTTGTATTTTAATTTTTAGAACCTTGGCTCCTGTTGCACATCCCTTTAATATTTCCTTTTTTTATCTTCATTTAAATTTTAAAAAACAAAAGATAAATTCTCGTGTCCTATAACCCCAGTGGGGCCCACATAAAACCCGCCTGATGAAGGAAATCAGGGAAAATGTGTTAATTAAATTTAAAAATTTTTTTAAATTTTCATTGTTTTGTTTTTTATTTGTTGTGTGGGAAGGTGATTTTTGTTACATTGGGGCCCCGTGGGGGTACTTCTTGTTCACCCCCCATTTTATTTTGTTTTTAAAAATTAAAATTTTTTATATGGATGCCAACGGGGGAAGGTATAAATTTTGGAGTGAAATAATACACAATTTTTTAATTTTCTAGTGACACGACACCCCGAGATCTGGAGGGACCAAGGTCCACAACCCCTCCAAACCCCGGGAAACCCCCTTGCTGGTCCACTCACCTAGGCCCGAAACCCTAGACCGTGATGGGAAAACCGGCCAGCGAGATCACACTAAGCCTGGCCTAGGACACTTCTCAGGGACTCGGGCATTAAACCAACAACACGTGAGTTACGAAGTAAAAGACAATTTAATGGAACTTTACTTTGAAACCATAGATAAGGGAAAAGCAGATCTCAAAGCAAAACAAAGCAGATAACTAGGGCAAGGGTAGAACTAAATGCAAATTCGCCGGATAAACTCAAGTGGTGAGGGAAACAAAAAAACATAGTCGACATTTCTGAATTAAGAACCGCATAAAAAAAATTAACCGAGCTGAGTGGAAAAAAAGATAAAAAAATACGAGGGCTAGAGCAAACTAGAACGAAATCAAAAATTAAAGCAGATAAAATAGGGGATAGAGAGAGACGAAATGAATAATGTTAAGCGTGTGATGATAAAAAAGTTGGGGTTTTTGGAGAATGCTAGAGAATTTATGTTTCCGGGTTAATTAAAATAAAACAATGATTCTTGGTTAAAAATTAGTGTAAAATGATGGTATAGTGAAAATGTAGGGCGAGATGGCTAAAAATATACGTTAGTGATAACGAGAGAAACCCAGTTTATAAATTGAATTTAGTTTTTGACGTAGTGAAAAAAATGATAAAGTGATAACAAAGTTAAAGTTGAAGTGGAAATGACGTTGATAAAGTAAATCTAATAGAAATGATTTTTATGAAGAAAACGGAGAACCAACAAAAAAACGAGAAGGGGAAAATTTTGTTTAAAAAAAAAATAATAAAATTAAAATGGAATGGAAAAAAAAGAAAATTTTTAACCGGAAAAACATAAATAAACTTATTGACGATAAAAGGGGTGGGGAATCGACCAGTGAGAATAGTTATTGATAGTGAAATGAGGGATTAGGGCCCACTTAATGCTAAACAAATTTAAAAAAAAAACAACGTAACTTAAAATTAAAATATTTTGGGCGGGTAAAGGGGCTTGTAAAACAGAGAGATAAGATTAAAATCAAAGACAAATGGTTTGGGAAAATTTAAAACTTACTGACTATACAAGAGGAGGAGCGTTTAAAATAAGCCTTCAGCAAAAATCGAAAGTATAGAGTGAAAAGGAAGAATTCTAAAAATTTAATGACTAAAAAATAGACCGGGAGGAGTTTGGACAACCGGGGTCAAAAAGGGTACACAAACCTTTTTAAAAAAAACCAAAAACTTGCTTTTCATAATTAAAAATATGTACTTTAAACAAAACAAACTAAACAAATTATTTTTTAAAATAACTTGACTGCTACTTAGAAAAATAAATTGGGGAAAAAAAAAATTGTGAATTTTAAAAAATAACTTTGATTTTTTTTTAAAGTGGACTAAAAAAAATAAATCTTGAAAATTTAAAACCCGAATGGGTGGGAAAAAGAAAGTGACAAGGAGTTTGAGGGGATTAAAACCTAACGTTTATAAAATAAAAGAGTATGGGAAAGTTTCAACCACTGTTATAAAAATTGGGTTTTCATGGGTTTAAAAAAAAAATAAATAAAAATTTTTTCGAGTAAACCGATAATAAAATATACTTGCATATTTTTTGGATTTTGAAATAAACCTTCGTGGGAAATTTGGGAAAAACCCCAACAAATTTTAAAAAAATTTTTTGAGATATTTGAAAGTGAACTAAAACTTGAACTTGATGTTTCCTTGTTTTTTCAAACCTTTTGTATTACCATATTTTTTTTTTTGCACTTTTTTGTTATAATTTTAATAAATTTTTTAAAAAAATAATTTACTTTTTGGGGTATTGGATAGACCTAACATAATTTTATAATTTTAAATCATACGAACAGAAAATAATGGGTGGGGGGATTGAACTGTGGGCGTTCAAAAAGTTTTTCAAATTTTAAATTTGGGGATTATTTGTTTTCAACAATAAAAAACTTTTCACATTTAAATCAAACACTTACACTGAATGGATTAGTGGAAACTTTTAAGGGGCTTATCAAAAAAGGGAACCGTATTGGCTAACCAATATTTAAACAACCTTTAAAAAATTATCAAACCTTTTGTAACGGCATAATTAACTTGTTTTGTTGTCATCGTGTAATATTATGGGTGGGGGTAAATCGTTGCTTGGCTCAGGACCTTGTATTAGGTATCGAGCGTAAATCATTTTTTTTTAAAACCCTTTTTATTTTTTTTGACGTTATGTAAAAATAACGATTAATTTTTTTTTTATCGTATTTTTGTTTTTAAAAAAGTAGTATTTCCCAGTGCGTTGGGCCTGTTTACTTAGATTAGAGGAGAGGGTTGATACACGCAAGTGTAGAACGCATTTGAACTTTTTTTTATTTGTAAAACCCCAAATTGGCCCCTGTTCAATAAATTTATAAAAAAAGTTTAGAACTGCCCAATGATTTAGGAGTCAAAACCTTCTTACCCAGGGATTTTTATGGTTTTGAATTTTTTTTTCATGAAAAATTAGTACAGCGATATTGAAATACTAAATTGGTTGAACAAAATTAAATCTAGTCTGCGGAAAACTAAAAACCCTAATTGAATTTTAATAGTTTTTTTGGGGGAGAGAGGGCGGTTTTCCTTGTAAAACCGACTAAATTAGTTCTACATATTCATTTCGATCATCATATCAACTTTGTTTTCTATTAGCTGATTTTTGTATTTTTATTTTACCCATTTTTAAAAACACAAAAGCGAATAAATTTTTTTCGCAATCATCTTTGACACTTAATTTTCTGTGATTATTTGGAAAAAATTTTCCATTGTGCAAATTTAAAAATTGTAAAACTTGATAAATATTTTTTACTTTGATTTTTCTCAATGAAGAAAATTTTGTGGACAGATACACAGTTAAACCACGCGTTTGGGAAGGATTCTGATTAACCTGATTTCAGAAATTTTTATTGTAAATAACTTGACATAATTTGTTTTTTTCGACCACGTAGCTACTGATAAAGTTTATTCAAATTTTTAATTTTTCTCGAGGGATGGGGGGGGATAGCAACATAATTAGTTCGTTAAAAGACTGTGTTGTTTTGGTTTTCCTGTAATATTTGTTTCCCCAACCCCCCTTTCTCTTTTCATTCTATTTCCCGTTCTTTGTGGGGTCATGTACCTAAATAAAATTGTTTCACCTTTTTAATTTTTGCTACTGTTTTCAAAATGGTAAATAAAAAAACTCTCATTTCATTCAAAAAACCATGCTTGTGAATAAAAATTTTTAAAATTTTTAAAATGAAATGTAAATTTAAAAAACTTATGAAGCCTTCAAATTTTTTACTACATTCAATTTTTTTTGCCCTTCAGAGGGGGGTATTTTTTTCCTTTTGGGGCTGATATAAGACAATTTCAAAGATTTTAAAATTATTTGTTCCCGCCTTTTAAAAATTTTATAATTGTTTTGAAAAAATTTAAATTTCCTTTAAAAAATAAAATTAACGATTTCTTTTAAAAAAGTATAATTAAAATTTTTCAAAATTTTCGGAATTTGTATTTCAAAATGCGCGCCAATGCCCCCCATGCGGATGTTGCCACCGCCAAACCAAAAATTTAAGTGCAACAGTTGGTTGTGCTTGGTACGATTGCCCAAATCGTGGACAAAAAAAATTATTTCTGATGTGCAAATATTATTCTCTGGTAATTTTTCCCTGAGCTGACACCGCCGCGAGTGCAAAAGAATCAACAACTACGTCTCACTACGCCGTAAATTGTGCTTGAAATTTTTTAAAAAAATAGAGTCAGGAAGGAAATTTCTAGAAAAGAAATCGCAAGCTTTTGGGAAAAAAACTTTTTCACTTCATCTTGGGAAAAGCTAGCGCACGTTTGTGTGAGGGAGGACTGGGGTTTTCCTTTTCTTCGGGGGAAAGGGCGCCCACCTGGGGGTTTGGTCTACTCGCGACTACTTTTGGATTTGGAATTGGGGGGTTTCCCACTCGAGAGGCCCCCGCCTAGGCCCAAAAATCACTGGGGGGTTTATCGATTCCCCAGGGCCTACCTAGGGCCTACTTCGCCCGAAAAAGTCGGGCAGCCCCTTGGCCCTGAACTACCTAGGCCTACCCAGAGCCTACCCTTTTTTCCCCCACCCCGGGGTACGTGTGGGCTACAGACGAGTCTTACTTCTTGGCCTAAATAGGGCACTACATTGGGAAAACGTATCACGTAACTAACATGCACTTATATTATTTTCCGACTAATTTGCATAAGAAAAAGAAAAACCAAACATAGGCTATATTGGGACCAAAAAAATTGACTTTTAAAAAAAGACTAGAAATTTCTGAAAATTTTTCAGAAAAATATTGAAATGTAACCAAAAACCAAAATCATTATTTTAAAAAAGGGATTTTGACATTTGTGTAAATTTTGGGGGGGAATTTTTGTGTAAAATTTTTGTTTTATCTTGTTTTTGTGTTGAAAGGGGACATAATATTGCCATAATTTCTGAAATTGCATCTGGGATAAAAAACTTCCTCATTAAATCACTCAGACTTTTCTGACAAAAATTTGTATTTTAAAATTTTTTAAAACCCTTTGGGTCCGTTGGCACATCCTTATAATATTTTCCCTTTTTTTATCTTTATTTAAATTTAAAAAACAAAAGATAAGAGTTCTCGGGTCTCTAAAACCGAGTGCGCCAGCATAAAACCCAGCCTGACTAAAGGGAAAGATCAGGTAATGTTTTTAATTAATTTAAATATTTTGTAATTGTCATTGTTGTGTTTTTATTTTTTTGTGTGGAGAGGGTGATTTTAGTTACAATATTACGACCGCACAGTTATAACAACCCAAACGATACATCACAACAGACCGGATTTAATAATAATTGACAAGAAGAAACAAGAAACTACCCTTATCGACGTTGCTATCCCAATGTCCCCATAACGTCGAGACTACATGGAACAAAAAAATTGACAAGTATAGTAAACTTGCAATTGAGATCAAAAAGAAGTGGAAACAGAAATAGGTAAATACAATCCCATACGTGATATCAGCTAATGGCATCATACCGAAGAAGCTACATGAAAGCATTAAAACAACTAGATCTTCCACCCAATGTTTACATCGAGACTCAAAAGGCAGTAATACTCAACACGTGTAGAATAGTTCGTAAATTTCTAAACTAAAAATGATACTTCGAGATTCCGAGACAGCTTCCATCCTGACATGGTTTTCGTGGTTTCCCATAGTCCGAAGAGCAAATGCTAGGATGGCAACAAGAAATCGGCCACGACCGTACACAGCAGAAAGAAAACATCTACAAACTATATTATAAATGACTTATTTTAGTTAGAGTTAAGAAAAAGTAATAATGTAGATATGTAATATAGGTACACATGAAAGTACTTGACGTAAGTCCGTACAACATGTTAGCTCCGGTTTTGACCGAGTTTGTATGAAATACATCCAATAAAATAATAAGAGCCAAGTTGGTTAAGGTGAGGGTTTCGACGAGTCACGTTATAATCCCGATTTGATGGGCATTTATCACATTCTGCATGCTGTAACTTCTTGATCATAATATCACATAAAAGTGAACAACTTCAAGACTTGTAATATTATAAGTTGTATGTGAATTGTGAATGAGCCTATTGTGATATAGCAATCTCTCATCTATTTAAAGTGTTTAAAGGAAGCGCCTCTGCTCCATGCCTTTACCTTTACAAGGCTGTGTCTTTAAAATGTAGCTTACGTTGTTACAACAACATTCCGTTGGCGGCCTCCTCTTTTTGTCGTTGGAAAATGTCGTGTAATACCTTGTATTTGTTCTTCAATATATTCTCGTAATTTAATCATGAAGTGCTCTTTCTTTACAACAAACCCTACTACAACCTGACTGAAAATTGCCTAAAAAGCTAAACTACAACAGGTTATGGGTCCAGCTCGCCAGAAATAGGCGTAAAGGTTAGTGTAGTAGTGTTAGAGGTTAGTTTTTGCACGTGTTCGTGAGCTAGACGACTGCTAGGCCTAGGCCTAGGGCCTATCATGGCTACAAACGAAGAAGAAAGATTTAAAGTGCCGCTGTTCGATGGATCCAACTATAATAATAATAATAATAATAATGCTCAGTTATATAACTGAGTGGGTAGACTCTAAATAAAAATTTATTTATTTATTTATTTAAACCCATTAAAATTAAAGTAGCTAAGTCTGGAGCCACAGTTACAGCAGAAAGTTATGGTTATATGATTGTTAAGACACATGTTGGGTGGAAAGTCATATGAAATCAAAATAAATGATGTCTTCTAGTACCAGACCTAGAATCAAACCTACTTTCATAAGAAAGGTTGGGAGGTGGGTGGATTTGTTATTGTATTTGAAAATGGAAAGGCCGTTTTTAAAACATAAAGTACAGATTTTGCTGTAGCTGTTCGCACTGAAAATTGTATGAGCTTTGGTGTGAGCTAGTTAGGCCTACCGGGTCAGCAGTACAAACCTTACCCAAACAGATGCAAACTCTGGCACAGAAGGCTAGGTCACATTGGCAAGAAAAAACCCTGGAGAAAATGGAACACTTAGTAGATGGCATGGATTGCAAGAAAGCTGCATCCGAACAGACGATATGTGAAATATGTCTGGCAGGGAAACAAACCAGACTTCCCCATAATCAGGAACGACCCAGAACACTGAGACCTCTGGAGCTGATTCATAGCGATGTAATGGGACCAATAAATGTAACCTCCTGGAACTCGAAAAGGTATGTTCTCTGCTGACGATGCTGTTGACGATTTTACACATTTCACTGTGGTGTTTTGCATGGCAGAAAAATCGGAGACGTTCAAGTTCTTCAAGGCCTATGAAGCCATGGCCACAGCCCACTTTAATCTCCCGATTAGTCGCTTCAGATGTGACAGAGGCACAAGTATTTAAGTGATGAAATGAAGATGTTTCTTTGAGTCAAAGGTATCCATTTATGAGTGTACGATAAGGGACACTCCTCAACAAAATGGCGTCTCCGAGAGGATGAATCGCACTATCGCAGAGAAGGCCAGGTGTATGCTGCTGGAGTCTGGACTCGACAAGAATCTGTGGACTGAAGCAGTCTTAGCTGCTACCTATATCATCAACAGGGTTCCTACTTCAGCAATGGAAAACAAAGTGCCAGCTGAAATGTGGTATGGAAAGCGTCCAGATGTAAAGAAAATCCAAGTGTTTGGCTGTGTGGCATATCTGCATCCCCCTAAAAGACTGTGTAAGTGGAAATTTGGACCAAGGACTGTTAAGTGCTACATGGTGGGATACTGCCAGAATGGGTACAGGCTCTGGTGTCCCGAGCAACGGAAAGTTCTGGAGGGAAGAGATATTACATTCAACGAGTTCAAGTCGGCAGTACACAGAAAAACAGCAGACTGGGATGAAGAGTTCAACGACCTGCGACCAACATCTGACAAGAATGCTGATCCATCCGAAACAAGGGAAGAAGTGACGGATGAAGACATTTCCAAGAATCAAGAAGCTGCCCCTCGTCGCAGCACCCGACGGAGGAACCTTCCAACCCATCTGAAGGATTTTCATGTCGGAGAAGATATTGTAGTATTTGCACTTAGTGCTGAAACATTTGTAGACGATGTTCCACAGGTGTATGAAGATACCCAGGAAAGAGATGACGAAGACTTCTGGAATGCTGCGGTAGGGGAAAGAACTCGTGCCCTTAAGGTAAATAATACATGGACACTGTGTGAGTTTGCCCCTAGGTAGAAAAGCCATAAGCAAAAAGTGGGTATTTAAAGTTAAGAGGGATTCAGAAGGATCAATTCAGAAATATAAAGCCAGGTTAGTGGTAAAGGGCTGCAGTCAACAAAAGGGTTTTGACTATACAGAAACCTATGCCCCCGTAGCTAGACTAACAACCCTTAGAGTTTCTGTTATCTGTTGCTAATGCAAAAAATCTCCATTGTGAACAACTAGATGTAAACAATGCTTTTCAAATGGTAACTTGCAGGAGAGATATTCATAAAAGCAGCCTCAAGGTGTAGATGATGATGGGACTTCTCGTGTGTGAAAATTAACAAGTCATTGTATGGACTAAAACAGGCGCCACGAGCCGGGAATGAAAAATTTGATGTTTTTGGATGAGCAAAGCGAAGACTTCAATTTCACTGACCCCCAAAAAATTTAGCTCGGGTTTTTTTTTTTTTTTTTTTTTTTTGTTGTTTTGTTTTTTCTGTCTGTTTGTTAACTCTCTACCAGGCAAACGGCATATCCGATCTTGATGAAAATTTGACAGGACCTTCGAAATCTCTGAACTTAGAGGTGTATTGTTTTTGGGTACAATGAAGAAATGTTTCTCATGGAATATCTACTTTACGATTTTTTTCGATTTAGTGCGATATTTTCGTGACATTTGGGCCAATTCTGACCAAAACGGGTGGGGCTACAACGTTCATATTACACATGGACATTAAGGTTATGGTGATGTTAGTACCTTTTGAAGAAAATTTGAAAAGTTAGCCAGAATCTATAGAAAAAAGCTTTTAATATAATTTTTTTGATTTTTTGTGCGATATTTTCGTGCCATTTGGGCCAATTCTGACCAAACGGGTGGGGCTACAACGTTCATATTATACATGGACTTTAAAGGGTTATGATGATGTAGTACCTTTTGAAGAAAAAGTTTAAATAGTTAGCCAGAATCTATAGAAATAAGCTTTTTAATATAAGTTTTTTAGGGTTTAAAATAATACCAATTGACAGGTAACAAAGAAACTTGACAACAATCACCTACAATGCATGGGCCCAGCAAACAAAGAACTTGCAAAAGTAAAGATATCCCATGCAAACTTAAATTTTTAAAAAAGCTCATCCATCAACGCGGCGGGACTTTAGCGTTTTCTAGTTATAAAGGTTTAGGATTCAAGCAGTGTAAAAATGATCTCTGTCTGTAATGTTATGTTAAGAAAGATGTGACCATTTTTTGTATGTTTTTACTGTATGTTGATGATATTATCCTAGCAGGAAACAACAGTCAGATGAAGGAAGATGTAAAGTTAAAACTCATGTCCACATTCCGTTGAAAGGGAAATCTGGGAGTGCTAATTATTTTCGGGGAATAAAGATCACTCGTACCGATAATGGTATCTTTCTTTCAAACGAAGTGTATCTCAAGGGGTTCTAAGCGTTTTGAAATGGAGAATTGTAATCCTTTTTCTACTCCATTAGAAGTACATCCTCCTAGAGAAACAGAGGGTCCTTGTATTGTTGGACTAAAAACCCTATCGTGAGCTGGTGGGGTGTCTTATGTATGCCATGCTAACCACACGGCCTGATTTATGCGTTGCAGTAAATTTCTACAGCAGGTATCAAACAAATGCCACTCAGCGCCAGTGGGTTGGTCTAAAGCGAGTACTCAGGTATGTGAAAGCCACTCTCAATTATGAGCTTTGTTCGCCTGTCCACCACTAGTGCTACACTGTTTTACACGTGCACTGAGCAGTGTATGGCGGAAGTACTTCTTTTTAAAGGAAACAGTATGTCAGTGTAGCACGAGTGTTGCCCACAAAAAAACACACTCAACACTTTTAGTGTAGTTTCCTCCTACACGACCAAAATAGCCAGTGTAATCTAGTGTAGCACTGGCAGCACTAGTGCTACACTGAAGGTACAGAAAAACGACCACATACTAACTACACTGACTTACACTGACACAAAAAAACAGCCATTCGTCTACACTGACTTACACTAGTGTAAAGTGTTGGACAGGCGAACAAAGCTATGGACTGTTTCTTCCTAAATACAGTCAAACTGCACTGGTTGGCTATGCTGATGCTGACTGGGCCAATGAGGCAGATAGAAAATCTACTTCAGGATATTTGTTTGAAGTTTTGGGGGAGTTGTTTTCATGGAGTACCAGGAAACAGAGTGTGGTTGCGCTTTCATCTACCGAAGCGGAGTATATTGCTTTATCTCTTGCAGCATGTGAACTTGTATGGCTTAAAAATTTGCTTAAAGAAGTGTTTGTTAAAACTGATGAACCCATTTTGTTATATGAGGACAATATGTCATGCATTCATCAGCTCAGTAAATCAGATAGTTCCAGGCAAAAGCATGTAAAATGTCAAATATCATTTTGTAAAGGATCTAGTTCCCCAAAAATCAAATCAGTGTTTTTCATTTTAAGAGTGACAAGCAAAAGGCTGACATACTCACTAAAGAATTATCTTCTGTTCAATTCAACAAATTGAGAACTGGTCTAGGTATCTACCTTTGGATTAACTTGGTTGAAGCAAGTGTAAAGACTTGTCGTCATCTAATTATGTTAAGTTCTTTTTTTTTAAACTTGTACGCCTATTCATGTTTAGCACTTAGTCATTATTTGTAAAGAGATGTGAAATTGAGGGGGAGTATTGTGATATAGAAATATCTCTCATCTAGTTAAAGTGTTTAAAGGAAGCGCCTCTGCTCCATGCCTTTACCTTTACAGGCTGTGTCTTTAAAATGTAGTTTAAACGCAGTTACAACAACTTTCCGTTGGCGGCCTCCTCTTTTTTGTCGTTGGAAAATGTCGTGTAATACCTTGTATTTGTTCTTCAATATATTCTCGTAATTTAATCATGAAGTGCTCTTTCTTTACAACAAACCCTACTACAACCTGACTAAAAATTGCCTAAAAAGCTAAACTACAACAGAGCCTTATGGGATTTCATGAATAAAATAACAGATCATGTGATCATGCCTTGACAGACATTTTGTGCAATATTCGGGCCAATATGATACTTGATTGTAGGTCGCAAAGAAGTTTAGCATACCGCGTAAAATGTAAAGGCGGTTTGCATGTTGTTCAGACAAGTGCTGGTCACGGAAGCAATACTTGTCGTGTGTGTGTGTGCCAGAAATCAGCAGCTAGGTTAGCTAGATATGCTTAGTTCGATTTCTGTAACGTAAAAATGGAGGAGCGAGAAATTTTGTTATCAGCTGAAGAGGGAGTTTAAGATAGTTTGTCGCAAATGTCAACTGTAATGCTCTAAGGTTACAAGTACACATGAACGAGTCACTCTGTCAAGATGAGTTCTATTTATTTTAGACTTACAATTAAGTGCACTGCACCATCTGCTGAATATTGACAACTCCTCGAGTTGTGCCTGTTGTTGTTGTTGCCAACACTATAACACAATATTGTGATGTGTAGCTGGATATGAAATCAGCCATTGTATTTAGATTGCATTTTAATTCTATTATGTGATTATAGTATCTGTATTTAAAATACACATAATTTTTCACGAGCTTGTTACACATTCTGCAGAATATTGTTATTTTTGAGCAAAACATAGAACACAATATTACAACTAACCGTCATTTCTTGTGGTTGATGGCTGGTAAGCGGTCCTTTTCTTGGCTAGAATCGCTAGCTCAAAAGCTGATCAACGGCACGCTTCGCTAGATTTTAGCGAATGTAGCCGATTGACATTGTATTAGTATAAGTAGTTTTAGGGGCTTTAACAGCTAAGATTATTTGCGCCTCCAAGATAAAACAATTTCTATAAGTGTGAGTTACCACCATATTATATACTTCTTTCCAAGGGGAGGAAAGTAAGGGGAGTTGCGGGGGGACAAGGGGTGGACATGCATGTGCTTGTCAGAACCAGTCACAAGCATATGAGGGGGGCAGGGGTTCCCCACGTCGTGGTCGTCTTCGTCTGTGTCATCATACGTTCCGTGTTGTCATTGTTATCGCCGTCAGGGAGGTATTTCAAAGGTAAGGAGGAAGTTCCCGCACGATGACCCAGAGCTCGCCATTAGTTTCAGGGAGTGAAACTCCCCTACTCACGGAGAAAAAACGAGAAAGTTGTGAGTTGGAATTTGATGGCCAGATTGACATTGGAAGTAGGCCTCCATAGAGTAGTCGCGTGCCAGAAATCAGCCGTTAGATTTAGGTAGCTAAGCAATGCGTTTCAATTTCAATCGGAAAGAAAGGGCCCAAAGTAAGGCCTAAGTTGGTAGAACAGGCATTGTCCGGAAGTATTGCAACTAACTGTACTACTCTATGATACTTCCAAAGAAAGGCCTGAACCATGACTTTGCTCAGATATGTGTATGTAGGAAACTCTTCAAGAAACTTTAGAGCAAAAGGGAAAAAACAGTCATCACAGCAATAGTCAAGTTAGTAAGAATGTGGTAGAACAGGATTGCCCCAGAAGTATCGCAAGCTTACTGTACTACTCTATGATAATTCCAAAGAAGGCCTGAACCTTTAAACTTTGCTCAGATATGTGTATGTATGAAACTCTTAAAGGAAACTTCTGAGAAAAAGGGTAAAACAGTCTCACAGCAAGAGTCAAGTTAGTAAGGCCTTTGGTAGAACAGGGATTGTCCAGAAAGTATCGCAAGCTTACTGTACTACTCTACGATACTTCCAATAGAAAGGCCTGAACATGAACTTTTGCTCAGATATGTGTAGTATGAAACTCTTCAAGGAACTTCAGAGCAAAAGGGCAAAACAATCATCAAAGCAAGAGTCAAGTTAGAAAGGGCCCTTTTGGTAAAACAGGGATTGTCCAGAATATTGCAAGCTAACTGTACTATTTCAATGATACTTCCAAAGTAAGGTCTGAACTGTGAACTTTGCTCAGATATGTTTTATGAAACTCTTCCCAAGAAACTTCAGAGCAAAAGGGCAAATCAATCATCACAGCAAGAGTCAAGTTAGTAAGGTCTTTGATAGAACAGGGATTGTCCAGAAGTATCGCAAGCTTACTGTACTACTCTACGATACTTCCAATAGTAAGGCCTGAACCGTGAACTTTGCTCAGATATGTGTATGAATGAAACTCTTCAATGAACTTCAGAGCAAAAGGGCAAATCAATCATCACAGCAAGAGTCAAGTTAGTAAGGTCTTTGATAGAACAGGGATTGTCCAGAAGTATCGCAAGCAAACTGTACTCTCTATGATAATTCCAAAGAAAGGCCTGAACAGTTAACTTTGCTCAGATATGTGTATGTATGAAACTCTTCAAGAAACTTCAGAGCAAAAGGGCAAAACAGTCATCACAGCAATAGTCAAGCTAGTAAGGAATGTGGTAGAACAGGGATTGTCCAGAAGTATCGCAAGCTTACTGTACTACTCTATGAAAATTCCCAAAGAAAGGCCTGAACCTGTTAACTTTGCTCAGATGTGTATGTATGAAACTCTTCAAGAAACTTCTGAGCAAAAGGGCAAAACAGTCATCACAGCAATAGCCCAAGTTAGTAAGGAATGTGGTAGAACAGGGATTGTCCAGAAGTATCGCAAGCTTACTGTACTATTTCTATGATAATTCCAAAGAAAGGCCTGACCGTTAACTTTGCTCAGATATGTGTATGTATGAAACTCTTCAAGGAACTTCTGAGCAAAAGGGCAAAACAGTCATCACAGCAAGAGTCAAGTTAGTAAGACCTTTGGTAGAACAGGGATTGTCCAGAAGTATCGCAAGCAAACTGTACTACTCTATAATACTTCCAAAGAAAGGCCTGAACCGTTAACTTTGCTCAGATATGTGTATGTATGAAACTCTTCAAGGAACTTCAGAGCAAAAGGGCAAACAGTCATCACAACAAGAGCCAATTTTAGTAAGGTCTTTGGTAGAACAGGGATTGTCCAGAAGTATCGCAAGCTAACTGTACTATTCTACGATATTTCCCAAAGAAAGGCCTGAACCATGACTTTGCTCAGATATTGTATGAAACTCTTCCCAAGGAACTTCAGAGCAAAAGGGCAAATCATCATCACAGCAAGAGTCAAGTTAGTAAGGTCTTTGGTGGGAACAGGGATTGTCCAGAAGTATCGCAAGCTTACTGTACTACTCTACGATACTTCCAATGTAAGGCCTGAACCGTGAACTTTGCTCAGATATGTGTATGTATGAAACTCTTAAAGGGAACTTCAGGGCAAAAGGGCAAATCAATCATCAAAGCAAGAGTCAAGTTAGTAAGGCCTTTGGTAGAACAGGATTGTCCAGAAGTATTGCAAGCTAACTGAACTACTCAACTAGGGAAACACCAAAGTCGTTGATGAACGAGTGAGTAAGCCATGTGTTGAGTACACGTTAACATTATTTTTTTCCCCCTACCTTCGCCTCCCTAGCCTATCAAAGGCTAGAGTGGCGCATTATGGCCTTACAGTTGACGTGCCCTTACACCAACAAAACTTTAAAACCCTAGTATTAATACGAATATAATTATCAAACTTACCTAAATATGCAAATGTTGCGGGCAACTCAACACATTACTCGCCCCACTCGTCATACAACACTTTGGCGTTTCCCTAGTCTGGTTGGCCAAGGCGTAATTATAGCCGAAATGTGGGAGACTTAGGTTCAATCCCATTGTCGAAAAGATTTTGTAATTTCGGGATTGTATTTTAAAAATTATAAAACATGTTTTGAAATGCATAAAACGGAGTGTAGTCCATCATCTGTGACAATACGAAGGAAATAATAGCCAAAAGAAATACGTGAAAAATTACAAGGTTTACTCAATCTACGAGTGAAATTTGGGGGTACCTTGACGTTCAACATTCGATAGACCTTGCATGAGCACGGCATTTCACAGCCAGGTAAATAATAAACAAATATTTTTTCTCATTGTAGTTCAATAAATTTCTATACTTTGGGCAGTCTATTTTCAGTTATTATTTCTTGTAGGTATAAATCGAAATGGATTGTGCTCATTTTTTTAGCAGTTCTCAGTAACCTGGTCATGGAGGTCTGTTTAAAATTTCAGTTCAATCTATTTGGCCGTTGGGCCGTATGGGATCGGACAGACATACAGACAAAGCTCACGGCCAATGCCCGATCGAATAGGCTATACTCGGCTATACTACGTTCGCTGCGCTCACTCGTCTAATGAAACTTCCAAAGTAAGGCCTGAACTGTGAACTTTTCTCAGATATGTGTATGAAACTTTTCAAGGAACTTTAGAGCAAAGGGCAAATCAATCATCACAGCAAGAGTCAAGTTAGTAAGGTCTTTGATAGAACAGAGATTGGCCAGAAGTATTGCAAGCTAACTGTACTACTCTATGATACTTCCAAATTAAGGCCTGAACTGTAAACCCTTTGCTCAGATATATGTATGAAACTCTTCAGGGAAATTCAGAGCAAAAGGGCAAATCATCATCACAGAAAGAGTCAAGTTAGTAAGGTCTTTGATAGAACAGGGTTTGCCCCAGAAGTATCGCAAGCTATCTGTACTACTCTATGATACTTCAAAGTAAGGCCTGAACCGTTAACTTTGCTCAGAAATGTGTATAAAACTCTTCAAGGAACTCAGAGCAAAAGGGCAAATCAATCATTACAGCAAGAGTCAAATTAGTAAGGCCTTTGGTAGAACGGGGGTTGTCCAGAAGTAACGCTGTAGCATGACACCTCTGCCTTTTCATGTAGGCCTTCAGCCACCAAATTTTTCATTTTATATAAAAGTAATTGCCTATGTGTTAAGGTAATATAACATGTCAAACAATCAAAATTTTGATATCAATGCAGGAAGGTGACGTAAAGCACCCTGCTAAAATTTTTAAAAGTAAATAGGTTGGTGCAAGCCAGGCCTAGTCAATGTTTATGGTAAAAATGACCGATGTTTGTGGTCAAGAGTATAAGGATAAAAACATTCCTGAATAATTGGCCGGTTTGGAGCGCGAACCAGGGCCAGTAGCCATGTTGTCCGAGCAGGTCGCATGAGTGCGCCACTGTACGGCACACCCCATGCAACACCTGTCTGCGTCAGGCTTAGCAAAGGGCAAATAGTAAGTGGTGAGTTTTCGTCAAGTTTTTAGCTTGTCAGGTGGTCAGCCTGTAAGTTTGTGCTGCGTTAGGTTGGCAGCGTGACGTGGCTGGGCCAATTTACAGGCCGTCCTGAGTGCGGTCGGCGGGAAATCGCCGTAGGCGGACGGAAGTGGTTGACGAGGGAAAACTCGCTCACTTGCTACGGGTTTCAAGATTAACCTGTCTAATAAACCACCAGTGGTTCAGTGCGTGTGCAATTTAGTGAAATGACAATTCAACCACTATGGAAGTGCGTTGTCGGTCGGTTAGGGGCCTCATTATGAGGAGGTTTATAATAACCAAAGTTTAAAAAGTATATAAAAAGTAATCGTTTTCCGTATTTACCCTCGTGATAGCCAAGCGCTGAGCTAAATACGTGGCCAGCCAAGTGTCATGCGCGAGTGAGGTAACGACCACGGCTTCTAAAATGATTTTTCTCTTCTCTACTGTATTGTATTTAGCTCGGGTGATTGTTTGTTTGTCGGGATTTGTCTGTTTGTTCGCTCTCTACCGGCAAACGGCATATGCGATCTTGATGAAAAATTTGGGGGGGACCTTCGAAATCTCTGAACTTAGACCGGCTGCCACGTTTTTGGGTACAATCGAAGAAATATTCTCATGAATATCGTACTTTTACGATTTTTTAAAATTTTTTGTGCGATATGGGCTGATTTGACCAAAAGGATGGGGCTACAAGTTATATTTAACATTGACATTAAGGCCCTTCCGCCACTGTGACGTTGACTACAAAACTGATTTTTAAAGTTGCAACTGTTTAAAATATGGTTCTCAGTGAACAAAAAAAGTAAAAAAAAAATACCGGAAGTGGGGCCCTTTGCGGGTATCGGGACGTTAAAAAAGTCAAATTTCATTCACGATTTTAGATAAAACCGGCCGTGATTTGTGTTCATTTTTTCACAATACCTGGCAGAACATGTTGTTAGGTCAAACCCCCTTTGTTTTTATAATGTTCAAGTTTAAGGGTCCAAAGTTCCACAACTTATGTAGTAGGTTAAGTTCTGCTTGCTATGTATTGAGGAATGTAGTAAATCAGTGCAACCAGAAGATAGCAAAAATGGTGTAAATTTTGCATTTTTCCAATCATTAATTTTAAAACGGGATCTTATTCTGGGGTAATGCATCGGCTACAATATCTGTCTTTCGTCTTCAAAAGCGGCTGTAAGAATTCTTCTTAACTTACCCAATAGGGCATCTTGCAGACAGGCATTCAAAACTCTAGGTGTTCTCACTATAACTGGTACTTATATACTTGAAATGCATGCTTTGTCAATGAAAATCCCACCCTTTTTTCAAAGGAACAAATGTGCACACCCCAACACTAGACTTAAAGACATCTCCACCAGGACCAAACTAGGCTTAGGCTAGCAGATAGTGACCCTATCCAAGCGGGAAGGAAAATTTTAATCATTACCAAAAAATATAAAAGGCAGATAGGTGAAAGTAGTTTTTAAAAATAGGGGGTCAAAATCTGGCTGCTGGAAAAAGAGTTTTACTCTCTTGCAGAGTATTTTAGTCATTGATCTGTGGACTTTCTTCCATGTTGATTTTTGGGGTATTAGTTTTTTTTACTTGTTAGTTATGTAATTTGTAATATGTGTGTTTTAAATTAGCTCAGAACTGTGATATCTTGTAAGAGTATGACTATTGCCTACTGGGTTATATACCCTTATTATAGTTTTATCTTGTTATTGACTTGTTTTACATTGGGAACTTATTTGTACATGTAGGCTACTTAATCATTGGGAATGTATTTTACATTATCTTAGAAAAGTGATATCTTGCAAGATACTGATAGGCCTATCCTAAATTTGTTTTATCTTGTTATTGACGCTTTACACTGGTAGAATGATTTGTACATCTATACTATTATAACCAGGTATTATATTCAACCCCTCTTGATGACAACGTCTAATACTCGCCTACCATGTATACTTGTGTTTTTGGGACATGAGTGCAAAAAGATGGCTAATAAATATCAATATCAATATCAATATAATTTTTTTGCTGTGTCCTGTGTTTTTGCACCTTAAAAGGAGTATCCAGGACGGTTTTAGCGCGCGACGCAGTGCTAATCGGCGGCACAGATATCTCAAATACCACAGTAGGTAGAATCACGATTCCAAAATTTCTTTTTGAAGAGGCATTTTATATGCGGCCTAATACCAGTTTGTTTTTTTCATTTTGTTTTCCAAATAATTAGAATAAAAAAGTGAATATGACTGTATTTCAAATAATTTGCTTATTTTCAGCCGTCTTGTGGGGTAATGCATGAACGGATTTCGTTTTTAAAAAGACATTCGGTTAGTTTTCGGTCTGCTTGTTTATTATAATGTACTCACTATACAATGATGATTGTTACTAAGCTTCAATTTGTGCCGACGTAAACAGTTGCATAATCGGAGAGACTGGGCATATTTCGGTCGATAGTGGTTCTATCTAGCGGGAATGCACGCAACTACTTGCCCTCAAATTATTTCTCTCTCACTCGCACGAAGGAAGGGACTCAGGTAGTCTCTGGAAGGGTCGACCCCTAATTATCTCTTCTCAGTAAACAACCCCATGTAGATGAAAACAGCTATTTTTACAGCTTTTTTTAAAACTTCATTATGAGAATGGCAAATACGGAATATTCTTGTTGCGCTGATTGTAACACTTTTTGTCTTTTTCCTCTAGCTTTATTTTAAGCCATAAAAACCCCATAAACATTTAAAAAACATTATGATTTCATTTTTAAGGGATCGTATAAATTTTAGGGTGTGCATAAGTCTTGTGTAAAGTAATGTCTATGGTATTGTGTAAGTCATAATGATTACATTATTTGAGTAAGCTAAATAATAACATTTAACTACGAAAACACATCCTGTCCCCAAGCCAGCAGAGACGCGATTCTATTTAAATCTGACGGAGTTGGACCCGGGCGTTTTTTAAACCCTAATCGACTCGGTTTGTAAGTGATCGACCCAGTTGAGGTCGATATTGTTGCGATATAATCCGTGACAACCGAGTCCGACTCGGTTATATTTGTATAAAAAGGTGGATGATAAGCAACAACAACAACAACACATCTAATGTTAAAAATAGACATAAAATTTACATTTAAAAACACTTTTTGGGGTAACAGGAGTTGCACTATTCAAATCCAACATTAAACTACCCCTGATTTCGCGATTTCATGTTATACCATAAAAAATATCAAATTAATTTTAATGACTGAATATTTTTATGGATGAATGAATCTCCCCGCCGAGCGAAGCTGGGGATCAGGTCTAACTGAAACCCCTTTTTCCCCGACTCGGGCTTCTTTTGTCAACTTTCCATTCATCTCAAAGATTGTCTTGGTCGGACTGGTCTCCAAAGTAGCTCGGTCGCCTGCTCTTTTGTTAAGGCTTCATAAGAACCCGCCCCCATTCGGAAGATTTGACCATCTACTTTACCCGGGGATAGGAAGGAAAGAAATACCTCCGGCTACGATACTGGGTCTTAATTTAGTACGTTTTGTAGCTGCTCTAACAGATTTAAAAGAGGTGATATTTCAATAGTTTGTAGCATGTACTAGATTAAAGAATCCACTTTTCAATGGTGGTTGAAAAATTTAAATCATGTTGCTGGTTCCCAAAAAAATCATGAATGAGAAACACGCATGCAAATTGTCGAGAAACGGCTCACGCGAAGGGCCGAGTCCAGCTGATGGCTAGCGCTCACGTGTTCAGCGGCGACATGGCGTACTTTTCTACCACACGGGGCCCGCGAGAGCGCGGGAAATTTGAACGCTGGAACAATGCGACGCGGTGCACCTGCATATAATATTTTTTTTGTGAGTAGTTTTTTTTCAAAATGGGAAAGAAAAGGCTTTCCACCAAGTAGAAGTTAAGAAGACAAATAAGCACGCAAAGGCTGCAAAGTAGGGGTGTGCGAATATTCGAAATTTTCGAAGTATTCGGAAAAAATTTACTATTCTATTCGATTCGAAACTCGAATAGTACTTATTCGAATTCCCGAAGTATTCGATTTGAAATTCCCGCTAGTATGCAGGAAACTACATTACCGATCGCGCACCCTATCGTCAACTCCGCGCAACGTGTTTCAGCGGTCGTACCAACCAAACCAAGCTGTAACCAACTTCGACAAAACAACAGCATCTGAAATCACCGTTGTCACGACGTCGTTGAACGTAAATAATTACTCCGAAAACGTGAGCAAACCTCATCTTTTCTTTCGAAAAAGTTCTAAACATGGTCTTTTCTTGGTAAATGCTCATGTAAAAAACCCGCATGGGCTCTAGTGCTTGCGATTACGAAAGAAGAAACGGGCCTTTGAGCCCGAAACGGACATACCCTAGGCCTAGCCTAGGGCAAAAAAAATGCGATTTGTACTTTTTTTAACCCAAAAGGGAACGAAGCCGAATGTATGCATTGCAAAAAAATTAAAAACCCCCCCCAGGTCAGAACAACGAACATTGTTTTTAATTCCCTGTGCTTTGCACAATGCTAGGCCTAGGCCTAGCCCCGAGCCTACCTAGACCTAGGCATACGTAAAACATGTACGTAATAGTTCAACCAAGTACTTTTTTCTAATTAATTTAAACGTAATAACATGCAAATTTTTTTTTGCCAAGCTTTTCGAGGATGCTGTTATGGGGACAAATGTACGTTTATGAATAAAGAATGCGCAAATGTGGAAGGGGAGATGAGCTTGGCCCTTTTTTTAAGATCTCATTTTTTTTTGAGTGTGTAAGGTTTGGCTGTATTTCTACAAGTTTTTAATTCCCTGTGCTTTGCACAATGCTAGGCCTAGGGCCTAGGCCCCGAGCCTACCTAGGCCGACCTAGGCCCTAGGCTAGCCTACTTAGGCCTAGGCCCTAGCCTACCTAGGCCTAGGCCCTAGCCTACCTAGGCCTAGGCCCTAGCCTGCCTAGGTCTAGTGCTAGGAGCTAGCCATTGAATTTTGCCAAGGCTAGCCTAGGGTAGACCTAGGACCAAAGATCCTATTATTAATTAATAATATTAATGAATATATGGTTTTTAAGCATAAGCCCGCTTTAAGGACATAGTTTATTGATTCATAGCAGTTTGTCGAAAAAGTTTGCCCCGACTGGGGTTCGAACCCAGAACCTCCGGCTTTTAAAGTGCCATACTCTACCAATTAAGCCCACCGGGACCACAGAACAAACCTTTTAGGAACTGCTATTTGTTTGTGAACTGTTTGACTTAAGTCAAGTCAAGGTTTGTTCTGTGGTCCCGGTAGCTTAAATTGGTAGAGCTATGGCACGTTAAGCCGGAGGTTCTGGGTTCGAACCCCAGTCGGGCAAAACTTTTTCGACAACTGCTATGAATTTAATAATAATATTAATATTAATAGCCCATAATATATAAAACTTAAAAAACAACCCAAAGTTTTTTTTTTATTGTGCGCACTGTTTTGACAACTATTCGATTTTTCGACTTCGATATTCGACTTTTTACTGTGTACTATTCGATATTCGTTTCGAACTCAAAAATCACTATTCGCACACCCCTACTGCAAAGGCTTATTATAAACGTAAAGCCCAAGAGAAACTTGTACCGGCCACATCAACGGCCAGTTCGCCCATAAAAAAAATAAGTAAATTATTGACTTCGACCTAAAATCCTCATGAGCATCAGGTCCCAAAATCCTGAATGAAAAAATTTTGAAATGTTATTAAATTAAAACGAACCAGACAAAATATTTTAATTTTAGGGAAACTAAAAGTTGGTATATTTGATGTTTATATTTCTCTCCGCGCGACATGCATGCACTGAGGGAGTGATTTGATCTAGTTGTAATTGTATATACAAAGATCAGATCTATTCAAATAAAAATTAGTTGCTCTTTAAAAAAATTAGAGAGGAGTAATAACAGTATAATATATTATTTAAGGATGCCCATCGATTATAATCGATTAATATTCGATGTCGAGGCAAATTTTCGCCATCGATTTTTTTTTTATTCAAAACATCAAATTGTTTTTTTTTTTTATATATAGACATATTGATTTTTGGCAAAATTCCAAAAACAACAATTTCAAGTTTAAAAATTGAAATACATAATGTAAATAGAATACATAAAAACTATTTTTAAAAAAAAAGTCTCATAACTTAGTCCTCATTTTTCACAAGTTTTGTTTTCGCGAGTTTTCAATGACAGCGCGCCCCCACTTGAATTTGTCCCCAAATTCGCCAGCCTCACTGGCCGGGCCTAAGCGACTTTCGACTAGTGCCGCCGAGTTTGTAAGTTTTGGGCAAGGGGTTGGCACTGAAGGGTTTACTGAGTCCGAGATTGAGTTGACGTGTGCTCACTGCCCCTTGTCGTGTGGTTTTATATCGGTTGCAATCTTACAATCTGGAGTAAGCTTATTATTATGTTATTATTTTCGTAATAAAACATGTAGGATGTAAAATAAACTGAAATTATTTTCGTTCCTAACATGTAGCGGGATAGAGATAGCGGGCAAACAAGGCTGATCTTGAGTGAACTATACGATATCGGTTGCACTCGGACAAAACCATATGCCAGTGTGCGTCGAATTCCGTAATCAGAGCGCAGCGCCGGTCCGTAATGACGTTTGACTGTAGGCCTACGAGTTTTTTTGAATGACTCTAAGCTACTGATGTGAAGGGGGGGAAGGGTGTTGAAATTGGAGACACTCGCGGGTATGAATGAAAAATGACTGTAAATTGGTTCTTGAGAAAATACAGTTTGGTTGGTCGCTCACAGAATAAAATTTGCATAAAATAAAAATCGTTTACTGATCAAGGATAATTAATAAACGTGCCATCCCTAAGGTCTACCACTGGGACTCTTTAGTAAAGTTATCTTGTGTTTTTTTTTTACTCGTTATCTTCGTTCTTATCGTGAGTGCCTCCGAATCTCCGTCCACTACAAGCACGAGTGAGCTAGTGCGTTTGGGTGCGGCGAGGGAGATAGTATTTCCTCACTTATGCAGGAAAGGCAAAAAGATGTGCCGCCAAATCATTTGTTGGCGCTGGGGGGGGGGGGGGGGGGGGGGGGGGGGGGCTTGCCCCCCCCCCCCCCCGAGCAACTTACTGAGTTGACACTAAGCGTTTCTCCGGAAACATCATACAAACAAACCTACTGCTCCATTTTTTTTATTTGACTTGTCAGTTCGTACTGAACATATGCCCGGCAAAAATATTTCAGCTACAACAACGAATTTTGGGAATTTCGATGTCGATTTTTTTCTGGTTTTGATGTCGATGTCGGAAAAAAATTCGACATTGCGATTATTATGATTATTATTTTGACGGAGATCTCTTGCTAAAAAAGTTATATAACAGCTTCGATACTGCGCGCATGGGCACTTGTTTTCTCTTGATAATGCCAAACTATCGTATTTCATGTCCTTCATAATTGCATACGTGCCGCAAGAGTCTCGAGTAACAGCTTTATAGGCTTTTCGATAAATTTCCCCGCTTACTTTCTTTACAATGCGGATCATCACATCTTGTTTCCTTGGGGGGGCCACTAGTGGTCCAAGACAATTCTGGTGGGCCATGGCCCCCCAGGCCCCCTTTTGCATCGTCCCCAGGGGTCTTATTGGTAACGTGTAATGTACTATTGTGGAATCAACAATGTATGTTTAATAAAACCTTGCACACTGAATCACTATTCCCTATCCACCATGGGGGGGATTTAGGTGGGGCGGGGCCTTTGGGCCCGGGTCCCCCCCTTAGGTGTGAAATGTAGGCCTACACTGTATAAAACGGCTTCTGCACAAAATTTTAAATCTTGCGCAAAACCCTTGCTTAGCGGTAAAGAAACCCCTAGACACTATAGCTTTTTTGGTTGAATCCAAGGTCAGCATTGTGAATGGGGTTGTGACAGGGACGGGGGCAGGAGTGGACGCATATCCGGGCAGTACAGTGCTGACATTTCGACTTGCTGTGGTATCGCCGCACCTGCGAGTGTAGTGAGTGATGTGTATGAGTGCAGCAAGTATGTTGGGAGAAAACGCTTGAAAAATTACCTACTTTATTTTTTACCCCCCCCCCCCCCCATTCCATTCCAGACTTATCCCAGCATTCCGTAGCAAATTGCAATCCCTCCCCCCCATTTTGAAATCCTAGATCCTAGACCTATTGTGGAGAGAAACTATGCTTCCTAAATTGAAGGAGTTTTACTTGCATTGTGTCCTGCCCGAATAAGCTGATCCCCGTATTCCTCGGGGTCAAGAAGTTAGGGAATCTCCAAACATTAAACTGGCACAAAGTGAACGAAACCAAAAGAAAAATTCGTTCCCCCAAAAGTGGCAACAGAAAAATAATATAGTAAATGCCACGTTTTCCGTTGTGATTTCTTCGCGCGTGCTTGTGTTTTCCCCCCCCCCGCCCCCCCACAACTCCCGCCTTGCAGAAGAAGAACGAACGCACGATCTCTTATCATAGAATCATCAATCACAATATTTAGTAGGATATTATTACTGTTCAACTTTATGCCTTGTGTATTATTAATTTTTGAACTATACTGTATTATAATTGCTAATTTTAGTAACTACTAACTAGCATGCATGCAATTTATCGTTTGAAACGTAGGGATATGGTTTTCTACCATTCATTATTTGTGCATAACTAATTTTGTATGATACCGAGTCCAAAACCATGGAGAGTTACGAAATATTAGGTAGTTATAATTATAGTTTTTATAGTGTAAAGTCGTTCTTGTTTTTGCAAAATGAGTGACCTTTATATGCGAATAATATGTGCTGCACTGCATATGAGTTTATTTTTATATTACATAATGTTACATGCTTGTGTATGCCCCGTGACGGGAAAGAGAGATTGATTGGGGTTTGGTTGATTGGGATGGGGGAAAGGTAGTTGGCACACAATTCAAGAGGCTAATCAGGTGACACAGGTGTAGTAAGTCCACGACTCCTCGAGTATTTCAATATTTTCTCATTTAGAGATTTTTACTAGGCAGTAATTAATGTAGCCGTTGAGATTGCAATGCTGCCCGAACCTCATCACCGTAGTGAAAAACCGCATTGATGGGTGAAAGGTTTGAATATGACAATGCATGCACAGTCCATTGAGCGCGCAAGTTACTTATTTAAGAGTCTTGAAATTGTCGCACATAACTTTCGTTTAGCTTTGTGTACTTCGCGTTTTCCCTTAGCTTCGTTTCGTTCGAATGCAGCTGCGTGACCTTGGCCGCCCGACCGGCCGCAGCGAAGAACCACAACAAGATAGGAGTCGGTGGCCTAGCCTTAGCGCATGCGCACAACCGTGGCGACCGTGGTGACATCTTACAAGAGAACGCTGAACTATAATAGGTTTTTTTCGAGTTCCCCAACAGGTACACCAAAACGTTACAACACTGACCGGCAGCGCGGGAGTAGTGAGAAAAAATTGTCCCTCCTGGCGCTGAATTGGCCTTAAAGGTTATGGTTTTGTAGAACCATTTGGAAAGTTAGCAAGAATCCATTGAATAAAGGTTTTAATATGAGTTTTTTTTAGGAATATAATAACAATTAACAAGTAAAATAGAAACTTGACAACAATCGCCTACAATGCCTTCAAAAAGGACTTGCAAAAGTAAAAGATCCCACGCGACAAAAAAAAGCGATTGCGAAGCTTCCTAAGTAATATTAACATACCTCCAATGTTTACCATCAAAATTAATGTGAAATTCAGCATTGAAAACACATTTTTAAACATTATTTAAGTCCAATGCAGCAAAAAAACATGTGGCTCTATCCATCGTCTTGCAACGAACTTTTGGCGTTTTCCTGGTAAATTAACTTTTAACTCTGTTATTATTATTTAGCCCCCTGCACAGGCTATACGTCAACCCCCACACACAACTGTATTGCAGGTTGCAGAAATTAAACGGAGTACAAAGAACTTGGCATTACGCTTGACTATTGGGTTTCCATGGACCCATTGACCTAAACTCTATGCTGAATGGCCCGCCCGCGATTTTTCTTGTTCGTCCTAAAACTTTATACCTAACGGCCCGTCGCGATGGTCATTCGTAGGGATCCTTGACTTTCGCGAGCTCTTTATTCGCGAATTTTTGCAATTTTGTAGATAAAAAGAAATTTAACAACAGATGTCGACCTTTGGTGACCTTTGGCATTCAAGTGGCGTCCGCGAGTTTTCACGATTTTCGGCTTTTTTTTTTTAGGTTTTATGGGATTTTATTCATATTTTTTTTCTTATTCACAAATTTTTTCCCCCAATTTCCAACCTTTTTGCGATGTTTTTTCAATTTTTAGTGAAAATCCCGCTAGATTTCGAGATTCATCATAATCAAAATGGCTGACTGTGCAATCGATTATTTAGCAAAAAGTTTTCGACTAATCGATTTTTTTCGGTCGAAAAGTCGACCATACCAGCAGATTGTGATGCTTTGTGGCCTAAATTGCAGCTGGTTATCCTGTGATCACGAACTACCGATAAAAATGCCGAAAAAAAATCTGTTTTATCTCCGCGTGTTTTTAAATAAAGATGAAGAAAATTTCTTTGTTTGATTTCAATATACCACAGGGCTCAAAAAATTTAAATTAAATGGCACATGCCCGGCTGGGCATTTGGACAGACAGAAAACTTACATGCCCATTTTTTAAAAATCAATTAAAATAAGTTATCATGACATATAGTGGCGTTTTTTTCTTACAAATTATAATGTGACAATGTCCTTTGTTCTTCATGCCGCCGACTTGTGGCAGGGGGTCGAGCATGCCCCCCCCCGCCTTACCACTCACGATCTTCCCAGAGATTATACTGTGTAAATAATTACCATAACAATTCTAATGTTTTTAATCTGCTAGAAGTCAAAAGCTAGGTGATAACTGAAATTAAAACACATGGGAATAGAGATACTGCAGAGGCTGCTTTCCTTATCTTGTTTACTTCGCCAGCATTCCCGGGCTCCAGCCCTCCCCATTCCCCGCCCCGCGCCAACGCCCTCGTGACCTTGACTAGCTGTGACAAGATATAAACCAGATTCAAGGAACACTGGAACAGCGGGGTGTTATCTTAATGGCCTGCAATCACAGAGGCAAAGGTGTTCGGGGTTAGCCGGTGTTTTGCCGGGGGGGGA
>JAMZAV010006167.1:0-42563 GCA_024449915.1 Sweltsa coloradensis
GAGACATGTCCTGCTGTAATGTGGCCACAAGGCACAAATAAACAAATAACTAGGGAAACGTCAAAGTTGTTGTTCGACGAGTGAGTGAGCCATGTGTTGAGTACTTACTAACATTACTTTTCTTCCCCCCACCTATAGGCCTACCTAGCCTATGATAGGCTAGAGTGGCGCATTATGGCCTTACAGTTGACGTGTTCTTATACAAACTTAACTTAAAAACATTATTATTTATACCACAATATAATTATCTAACTTAAATGCAAATGTTCCCGGGTACTCAACACATGGCTCTCTCACTCGTCTAACGACTTTGGCGTTTCCCTAGTAATCGCCATTCTATATATTATGATTGGCGACATATGGTATGTATAACTATTTACATATTATATAATATATCAATCACTGAATAAATTCAATCATAGTTTGCCCATCGTAGGGCCTACCATGGATAGTGGACTGCTGGTTGGTCAATGTATGGTTTTGAAAAACACGTTCCCAGATCCTGATTTACATTATTTACGAATTAATTCACTACTCGCCTGCTGCACACAATAACGCTGACATTTACTTAAGAAATATATCACTTAAAACAAATGTTATTTTAAGAATTTTTATTAGGTCAGTGCAAATATTGAACATTGTTGCATAATTGAATGTCAGCACTAGCAATAACAGCACTAGGACCAAAATATATTCATTATATTTATTATAAATAAAATGAATACATAGCTAATTGCCGATATAAGAAATTTTGACCCGTCATGACTTTCAGTAAATTAATTTACTCAGGTGTTGATGATTTCTGCTGAACGGTTGGCAATATCATTACCAAATTTTGCATGAATGTTACTAAAGTGACTTATGTTGATATCCACACTTAGTTGCAAAAATTAGCCTTAAAGATCCATTGCGAGACATGAGTCCGAAACGTGAAAAAATGGGAAGTCCAAAACATGGATTTAAATTCTGGTAATTCCGACCAAACCGTTTATCTTACGATAAAAGCAAATTAACCTACGCGTTCACATTGATTTAAACATTGATATCCAGTAACCAGAATTGAGTGAATTACATAATTTCAATTAATTAATTTCAGAATACGCGTACTGGATCGTAAGATTTACTCATTTATTAATGTTCGTGTGAAATATAATACTGATGTTATTAACCGTTTACCCGTTAAATCCAGAAAACTGAGCGCGAAACTCGTCTTATAACATTTCACTAACGGATTTTATTTTCGTTCTCTTCTGCGTTCTTACGCTTCTGGCAGTTATTTGTAGATTGTCGGTTATCGGAGTAGCCTTAAAATTGCCATAGAATGCAAGGCTTGTCCAGATTGTATTTTATGTTGTGAGTATATAACTGTAATGACGATGAATTTTAACATTACATATTTATTGCCGTTTACTTCGCTTATTGGAAATACCATTGATTAACACATGTCCATTGTCCAAGGCTTTGTCCCACACGCTAAATTAGCTGGGCCATCAGAAAAATTCCGGATCAACATTCAACCTTGTTGAAGGCCAATGTGAAAAAAAAACGAATACGGGTTGTATCATGCAATGTGAGACACGCTCCCGAGGCTATTGCACCAATATAAACATGTATAGGCTACATGAAAAGCAAAATATGGACCCAAGTCATCGTATAGGTAGTTTGAGCAATGGCAATATATTTTGATTGCTAGACCACACCGGCCCGTATAAGTGGCGAGTCTTTGCAACAAATAGAAGAGGGTATGGTCATCACAGGGTCACGTGACGGAATACACTTTGATATCGAGCATTACCAAAGGCAATTCACCCCGTCGTGACGTTGGATTCACTACTAAAACCAGAGAATAGCATTATGTTATGTGGGCTGGAGTGCTCTCAAGAGAGTCGAGACGGAGCTTGGTGCTTCGAGCGGCACTTGACAAACACAATGGATGCGGCTTGAGTTGACTTTATTATAGAGATAGTCCAAGTCAATCCGATGTACAATCTTGTATCTGCAAAGAAATAGATAACTTCGGACCGGTAGAAAAGTCAGCCTGGGTTATATGAAAGATTGCATGGTGAAACGAGCCGAACTGTTATGGGTTTGTGAAAACTTGGAACGAATTTTACGAAACTGATTTGTTTATCCTGACTACCACCCTTGCTAACATGAATAGAATAGCTTTTTACCTTTTTGTTTAGATTTTCAATTATATTTTTCCGATGAATGTGACAAAGTAACTTAAAGACTGTTTGATTAAATGTCAATTAAAAATTTCGCTTGATTGGCAAATACAGCGAATTTAACAAACATTCTGATCACTTTTCGACCTCCAATTTTCACCCCAAAAATAATAATTTTTGGCATGTTGTTAACAAATAATAAACACAATGCGCGATTAGAACACATTTTAAGATTTTCAATTGTCTCCTACACACCTTGGCAAATTATCTGTCGAATGGGATATTTTCACTCAGTTACTGAAAAAAGTAAGCACCATTAAGAAAATGTACGCAATACACACATTCATTCTTAACTTTTTGTAGCTTCCAAGTGATCTACATTCACCACGTCAAAGCCTGGTTTGCTCGAGCTCATCCTATTCTTGCCTAGTATGCAAGGACCCGGCGCCACCACCAAGCCAGCTATCGAGGCAGCCTTATATGTGTATCATATTTGTAGGCCTTTCTATGAACTAAAAAGTTATTTATTTTTCGGAACTTTACCAAGATTGGCTAACGGCGTGTTGAATTTTTCGATTCGCGCTTTTAAATTGAATCTGGCGATATAGCAAAACCATTTGTATAACAAGTTTTTGTTGATGTTTTAATAACATTGTATAAGCTGGATCCGTGTGATCACCTTTGCAGTGGTTGGTCAGCACTCAGCAGCGAAAGAAATACTTTCCTCAGTTCCTAAAACATAAGTGTTCAGATTCAGAGTGTATCACTTCAATCTCACAATCGAGTTAAAAGGAATTGTGATCTTTTATTGGACACGTATAAAACATGTTACCAATACAAAATTAATACCAAATAATTAGACAAATGATGTATTATCATAAGAAAACCAAGCCTCTATTGCATAATTCAATATTTAATTATAAAGTAATACAACACTAACAATGGGTCATCAAATATCCTTCGGATGCCATTTACCCACGATACGTTACAATGGTGCAAATACACAGTAAAAGAACACAAATAGTAATATTAAACTGTTTGACAAACAAGGTGACCTTATTTCTTTATCATTATCACAGTTATAAAAATAAATGCCTTTATTTACATAAACATTATATTATTGTTAATTGAACATTTATGTAAAATAAATGCTATTTTGTTGCAGTTATATTTCATATTTACATTCATTGGAATACTTATCTAGTTCGTATATACATCTTAAATAGGTTAAAAACAACAAACAAATATATATTTTTAGATTACTTTTACCGCTTTTATCTGCAGGATGGCTTCATCACGTCATTAGCAAGCCTTACATTTGCTTTTATGGATACATATTACTTATAAATGGCTTATTTCACAATACAACGTGCAGAATTTTTTTAATTGAGAATGCATTTACACACATTCTCAAGTGACCATTACCATTGGGGCATTATTAAGAGGGTACGCTGAGCATGGCCCAACTCAAATGCGCGCAAACAGGTGTTGATGATTTCTGCTGAACGGTTGGTAATATCATTACCAAATTTTGAATGGATGTTAATAAAGTACTTTTATATTGGTATCCGTAAATGGTTGCACAAAATAAACCTTAAAGATCCATTGCGAGACATAAGTCCAAAACGTGAAAAAATGAAAAATCCATAACAAAGATTACAATTCTGGAAATTCCCACCAAACCGTTAACCTTACGATAAAACCAAATTAACCTGCGCGTTCACATTGATTTAAACGTTGATATCCATTATGCAAAATTGAGTTAAAAATCTGTATACTTGGAATAAATTCCCCAAGTTGACCAAAATTGAGTAAATTTTGGTGATTTCACTAAATTTTAATTCAAAATCAATGAATTAATTTAGGAATACGCATAATGGATAACATAGATTATTCTTTGTAAACGTTTGTGTGAAATTTGATAATGGTGTTATAAACCGTTTACCCGAAAAATCCAGAAAGCTGAGCGCGTAAACTCGCGTCCATTCTAGCCTCAGCATACCCTCCATTGATTTACATGGGGAATTCATTTGGTTGGGTTTCTTACATTATTAAATTACCACTTTTTTTTAGTATAAAGACAATACTTTAGAGATGGCATGGTATTAAACTAACACTGCTGATATAAAAATAACCCTTTGGGGCCGGATTCCTCTAACTGTAACTAGTTTTATAACTGAATAGGATATACGTTAAATAAATAAAATAAAAAACTATTTAACCCTCAACTCTTAACCCCGGGGTTAGATTGTACTGCCCTAACCCTTGGGGATAAAACTGTATACCAGTACAAGTACAAGTGGTGTGTGCAAAACTTGTATTGCAATAGTGTTATCCTCGAGGGTTGGGGCAGGATTACAATCAAGAGCTAAAATAGTTACAGGAATCAGGAGGCTAGAAGGCTAAAAAGCATACATTAAGCTTAACAACTACAAATTCAACTGTGCTCTATACATAAAATACAAAACATCATATCCATCAGTAAGTTGTCGACTACATTTAAAATAACTTTTTAGTTATTTCACTCACAATATATATATTTTTTTTAATGTGAGAACACCCCTTTACCCAATTATTGGATGAGCGTAGTGAAGATTCCATTCTGTTACACTGGAGAAAAAAATCCGAAATGTTTTTTTGGTGTCTGTTAACACGATTCCGGCTAAACCGATATTCCAATTGCGATGAAATTTTCTGTAGACCTTCGAAATCTCTGAACTTAGAACTGCCACGTTTTTGAGCGCAATCGAAAAAATATTTCTTATGAAAATCGTAATTTCACGATTTTTTTCGATTTTCAAAACATTTTTTTCGACTTAACAACCTATGCATTATCCGCTTATAATGATTTTTCAAAGATCCTTAATTTTATGAATTAATAAATTTGTGTGAAATTTAAGCACAATCGAAAAGTTATTTCTCATAAAAATCGCAATTTTACGATGTTTTCGATTTAAAAACAATTTCTTTGACTTATAACACCTACATATGCTTTATTCGATTGTAATGATTTTTTCATAGAACCTTAATTTTATGAATTAATATATTCGTGTGAAATTTGAGCGCAATCGAAAAATTATTTCTCATGAAAATCGCAATTTAACGCTTTTTTCGGTTTTAAACAATTACGCTCATCCAACAACGCGCCAGAAAAAGCGTTTGCAAAGCTTCCTAGTTTAATTTCTTCGACTTAGTGATGATTTTTTCACAGAACAACAGAAAATCAGTATAACACATGGTAGCTCAATGCACCAATTACGCTATTCCATGAAAATTTAAAAGTTAAAAAAAAATTCAATTGCCCAAAAAAATACAAAACATCACCTGAAAGTTTTTTTTTTTAAAAAAATTTTTTAGTTTTTTCATAAAAAAATTTTTTTTTTAAAGGGAGAACCCCCTTTCCCCAATTTTGGGGCATAAAAGGGAATTGTCAAAAAAAAAACCGGGGGTTTTTTTTTTGTTAAACTTTTCCGGTAAACCAAAAAAAAAAAAATTTTTTAATTAAAATTTAATTAGAAGCCATTTTGGGAATAAAAAAAAAAAAAATTTTTAGAAATGAATTTCATTTTTTTTTCGATTAAAAAAAATTAAAAAAAATTTTTCAAAGAAAAAAAAAAAAAAAACACAACCAAAAGACCCAAAAAAAAAAAACACAAAAAAAAAAAACCCACAAAAATTTTTAAAAAAAAAAACAAAAACAAAAAAAAAAAAAAAAAAACCAAAAAAACCCAAAAAAAAAACCCACCACCAACCCCAAAAACCAAAAAAACCCAAACCACAAAACCCAAACCAAAAACAAAACCAACCAACACCAAACCCCCCCAAAACCCCCCCAAAAAAAACCCCCAAAAAAAAAACCCCCCCCAAAACAAAAAAAAAAACAAAAACAACCAAAAAAACCACCAAAAACCCCCCCCCCCCTTTTTTTTAAACCCCCCCCCCCCCCCCCCCCCCCCCCAACACAACCACCCCCAACCCCCCCCCCCCCCCCAAAAAAACCCCCCCCCCAAAACCACCAAATTTTTTCCACAACAAAACCAAAAAAAAACCCCCCCCCTTTTTTAAAAAAAAAAAAAAAACCAAACCCCAAAAAAAAACAAACCCCAAAAAAACACACAAAACCCCCCAAAACAAAATAAAAATAAAAAAAAAAAAACCCCCAAAAACTTTTCAAAAATAAAATTTTCCCCTCCCTTCTTTTCCCCAAATTGAAAATAAAAACCCCCCCAAAAATTAAAATTAAAAATTAAAATTTTAAAATTCCCCTTAAAAAAAAAAGGGGGGGAAAAAAAATTTAAAAAGCACAATACTTACAACATTTTTGGGGGTTTTTGTTGCCCGTCAATTACATTACACCCCCTACATACCATGTTGTGGTGGTTAAAATATTAGGGACAGTCCTAGCTGTGTCAATGGAATATAAATGTAGCCCAACTTCTTTGTCAGACTTTTTTTGTTCAAATTAGCAAAACAAGTACTGGTTACCATGTTCTAGTTTTGTTAGAAGATTTAGGACGTGTCTGAACGATGTATATATTTTTATTGTCATTCTTGGTTTCATTCTTATTCTTGATTTTGGTGCTAGTTTTTATGTTAAATGTAGCTTTCGTTCATTACTTGCGCGAGTATCAATATCAAAACAAACAAATGAACAGCCATGAGTTGACACAATATGCATTATGTCGACTGATAGTGACCCGAGATGGTAGACAACCACCAATATAAAAACACGCAAAATGCGTTTTTTGTGATATCTCGAGAACGCTGCAAAATATCGGAAAACTGATTGTATAATTATTTAGCCATAGCCAAATTTAATTCTGTACTATTTATTACATATTATAATTAATTACATTCAATAATATATTTTTTGGTTACTCCACGCGATATGAAACCGTTTTATTTGGTCGTCTTCTAAGGATGTCATTTTCTAGTTTCAAGAAATAAATCAAGTGTGGTCTTCTCATTACTAGGTTTTATTCTAATTTTTAATCAAGACCTTTCTTTTGCACATTTACTTCTGACATCACCGGTGAGCGATGATTGAAGACATCGAATCGAGAATAAGAACAGGCAACGTTTATGGATCCTTCAGACACGTCCCTAGATACATGGACATACCATGGATACATTTGTAATGGAGGATAATATGCAAAATGTTATTTACAGTTTAAAAAATTCATTATAACTGAGATCCGATTGAATAAACATCTTACATTTGTGTTTCGACAATCGCGCAAAGAGTCCATACAAATCCGTAAGCAAGTTCTTTCATTACCAGTATTCAATATTATTTCACATAAAAAGTGTCCTAGACATATGATTAAAGAAATATTTTCATCCAAGATGGACACTGAATAACATTCTACACATAGCTTTACCTGATATGGTTGTTATTTGTTAATAACCTTCAAATAAACACAAAAGAGGACTTGGTGTAGCCATGTCAACAAGTCCAGCTAAAGAACTCACCCCCAGGTAAACGGTTACTATATTTCATTTGATTTTCTTTACAGTCTGTGGGGTGCAGTATACTACACACGCTTTCTTCACTAGGGAAATTTTTTTAAATAAAAAACAACAATGCTCAAATGTACAATACAATTGAATGAGCCAACTTTTTTTACACCATTTAGATAAACCAATATTCATTGTTGTAGCAACAATAAAAACGGAAAATGTAATTGTGAGATACTGAATTGTTGTAGAGGTCAGTCATCATATTATAGCTCATTTTCAAATATTTCGATTATCTTGATCATATTTTATAGACTGGTCAATTCTCAGGTTTTTGAAATAATATTCCAGCATTATAATTTTTCTTGTTGACAAAACTAAAAGATGTACACAGAGGCATAGTGCAGAATTCGGAGGCCCCCCGCAACTAAATAATAAAGCTTACATTTAATTACTAAAACCATGATAAAGTGGTCTCAACAAATGAATGCAGATAGTACGAAATTGTTTTCCCAAGAAAACAACTTTGTCAACTCTATTCACGCTAGCTCAGCGTCGATCTAGCACAGATAATTTTTGCTTGTGTTGGTAACATATTTCTCTTTCATACACAAAGGTGACATTCCTTTTACCACGTATTTATACTACCCTCACCACTACCACTGCTGTGAAGAAAACATCTGCATTCTTTCGTTGGAGCAAGTATAACATATAAGTTAAATCAACAATGAGAATTTTAAACTAACGATAAATCAAAGCCGTCTGGCTTTAAGTATATTATCGTTTGGCAAATCGAGCTTTTCGGCGGACGAGTAAATTCGTTGATAATTAATGTGTCTACGTTTAACATGTGTTCTTTCACTCTTCATACCTGCCACTGAGTCGGCTCTCATTCATTGAGCTACCCAAATAGTTTTTAATTAATTTGAATTAAGAAAAAAACTTTTTGCCAATGATATTTACCATTGTTTCAGTCATATTTATTGCAACTGTGTAACTGAGAGAGCATTCGTCGATTGCGTCGGGGCCTGCAGGGTTGGCTTGGTCGCTTTGATTTAAAGTCCCCCACTGAAATCAGTTATATAACTGAGTGGGTACTCTAAATAAAATGTATTATTATTATTATTATTATAACCACCATTAGCGGTCAAAGACCAACCATTCCACACACCACACAACAGGAGAGTTCCCATTCATTTTTAAGCAGAACATGGTACAGAATGTTACTGAAGAAAGTAAAATATAATTTCTTTAAAAAAATGTGACTATACATGCATGCAATGCAAAATAGTTTGTCCATTTTCCTGATTGTTTCCTGGTTTTCACCAGTGTTCTGCATTAAATATTTGTGTTACCCACATGGGTACTATACTTGATTGTGATGTTTTCAATTCAATCCAATTGTTTAGTTTAGATTTAAAGTAATTTTTAAAACTAGATTCCATTATTTAAATCAATTCAATTGAACACATGGGTAATTTTCTTTAAAACCCCTTTACCACCAGTTGATTTTGCTTTTTTTGCCCTAGGGGTCCAGTTTAAAACCGATTACGGGGATGGCACCCGCCGCACCCTGCCTACGGGCGAAATCGCATGAAAAGCAAAAATTTAAGGCCTAGGCCCTTTTTTTTTAGTTCATATGCTTTGCTTTTTTTAGGTTTTTCCCGCCCGCCTAGGCCACCCTACTTGTGGGATCGTCTTTTAAATTTTTGGTAGAAGTACTCTATTTCTCCCACATTATTTTTCGCTTGCATCATTTGCAAGCTAACAAAAAACCTTCAGAAACTCACAATATTCACGCTCATTGGGGGAATTTAGCACAAACGCCTTCGATTTGCCATCTCGTAACATTCAGGAGCTTTACGTCATTTTTTCGAAGTAAAAAAAAAAGCGGAAACCTTTTCGTTACGGGGCACCGCCTGATAGTTTTTTAGGCCTTCAATTTTTTTGTAGTCTCTGTGAAATGGGCCGGTTTGAGAAAATTTTCGGGGAAAAAAAATCGACCACGTCGGTAAAAAAAGTCGCCTCCATATAGTGCTGCTTCTTGTGAGATTTATAAAACGGGGCAGTTTGGCCAAAGAAGACAACGAACGGACACGGAACTGTTGTATGAAAATTTTTGGGCCATACTCGTGGGAATACGGAACGGTTCCCTAAGTCAGCGCCAAGGGTTAATGTTTGAACAGTTTTTTAAAGTTTTTTGCCAAAGTCAAGAGGGCCTATTCCTTGACATTTTACATCAGGGGTTAAAGGTCAGAGTTAAAAACCATATTACTGAACAATACCTAGAGGGGATATTTCCAAAAGTACAGAAAAGAGTTAGTTAATTTGGTTTGGTTGGTTGGGCGCGCCAACTGTAACATCATGACTCATTAGTTATTAAGCACCCCTGTAGCCTAGGGGATGTGATGTGAAGAGGACAGAACTATGCTGGTCAGAACCAGCCACAGGCATTTAAACATTCTGATTATCTGAACAAATATTTCTAGTCAAAATCTTTCACAACCTCCATTATCAGTTAATCACTATCAATTCCCTAACAACCAAAGTTACAGAAAAGAACAAACAAACAAACACAGTTCCCTCATGCTGACTAGTGATTGGGTGTGGTTAGCACGGGGTTAAGGGTCACGGAGTGAGAGTTAAGAGAATGTGCAGGAATCGGGGCCTTGGTCTGATACCTTGTCCCAACAATTTGAGCTGCACTCTATGCAACGTAGGAACATAATTGAATCAATAGAATGGTTCTTGTCAAGCTGCAATCATCATAAACCCGAGTATATATGTGTTTATCCCGCACTTACTTCAGAGAGTCCTCTTTAAGCCATAAGCAAACAATGAATCACACAAAATAAGATTAAAACATGTTGCAATTATTGAACTGTGCCTTGGAAGACTTTGACAGACTCAGTCAGATAGATTCAAGTGGAAGTGAGGCAGCAACTAGGGGGCTGTAACACAACAGAATCACTATTAATTAGATAGGTCTACAAAATAAATATGAATACTACTATCACTGGCAAATTGTCAGTTAAAGAGTGAACAGTTGGCAGCATTTGGAATTTATTTTGGGAGAATTTCTTACAGCCAAACCCGATTGATATGAAACTGTGCTATGTTGTCAAGTTAGGATATGTACACTTTTCTATAGTTGTAGATTACTAAAAGTTAACATTGATTAATGATTACTGATGCGCAATAAAAATTATAAATGTTTGCATTTTTTCAAAATCATGAAAATTTATTATATTTTGGCACTAAATTCCTTGAGCCAAAAAGTGAAGATAATAATTTACTTTTCCATGACATCTCCACAAAGTTTTGTACATCTTTCATTTCACATGATGGTGGTAACAAAGGCTTTAGAGATAAATATTCCCACGCATCAAGATCTCAATCTAACCACCACCAACAGAACAATGTTGATGAAGAATTATTTACCCAAATGCAAATAGCTATTGGGGGTAAAGAAAGATACAGTATTCATAGCATCTTGACTCACTCTGAATGTGAACGAGATAGAGCATCAAAACAAAACACCTCACCATTTGTGTTTGTCACACATTGTGTTCCTGTACAGAAGCCCATTAACTTTCTAAAGTAAGCAGTTATTCCCATAATTCCATATAGGCCCATGTCACTACTAAATACTGCAAATGACAGGGGTGCCTGATCACTGGCCTACTTAAGTACCCACAGTAATTTATAATGAATATGGAAGAAATACTTGAAACTCAAGTTAACCGAGATATGCCTTCCAAGACCAGATTAGATAATAAGCAACACATTGTTATAAATTACCTACATGTATTATCATCACTTATACAGCAATTGGCTTGTTCTTATAGTTATAAGTTATCAGTATTAATTAGTAATTACCAACATTTTTCCACCATTTGATAATATATCAAACTATCAATCCAAATTCAAATGGCACTTTATACTTTTTTGTTTGGTTGCATACTTTCTTTGTGTATTTATTTACTAATTGGCATTCCCAAACAAGACACTTGAGTGACACTTGGTAAAATAGTGAGAAATATTTACTCGGTTTATTTCATGTCCAAAAGCCTGGGTAACGATTCGTGGAAGTATGCTGATCGTTATAGTACTCAAATATTACCTCGAATTACATATTATATTTTGTGTTTTAAAATATGTAGTGTTTTAAATAGCTAGAAATATAGTTCTGTGAATTTGATTTATTTATATTATTTTATTTTATTATTTATATATTAAATTTATTATACCCCACATGTATGGGATAGTGCAAGACAATATAGCATGCTGAAACATAACACACGTACAAAGCAAAGTATGTACACCTACCATACATTACGAATTACAGCAAACTGTTGTTAACAGGAACTTTCATAACAATACCATAAAATTAATTAAAAGTTCCAGACCAAGAAAGAGGCATTTTGATATCAGCAATCAACATAAAAATCGTCATTCTTAATTACTTATACTTAATGCGTAGGTATTTATTTGACATGAGGTAGGCCCCTACCTATGCATGGTACTTCTTGGCAAAGCTGAATGCACTTGGTATAATCCCACTACCACACCATCAGTCAACCCACCCATTATGCAACCTTTACTGTGCACTTCAGTATGTAGTACAGTAGTATTATTTGCACGCCATGTAGGATATCTATAATTTCATTCTTTGCCTTGCTCACTACTCCTCCATCCTTTGATACATACTTGCTCATAACACATGGTTTCTGCACACAAACATAAGTTCTATACTATCTACGTAGTACGTAGATACATTTAAACATAGTATTAAACATAAATACTATAGTACTACTACTGTAGTATAATATGAAACATGTTTTTGCATTTTGATGTCAAGTTCTTTGAGTTTGGACAAAGATTGTGAAATAACCCAGAATAGATGAACCTTGATCTAGTAAAACACAATTACGGTAGCGGTAGGCCTAGGTGACAAATATTGTTTACATACTAGGCTACCTTACAAAAAACTTGGGCACTTGACACAAGTAAAATATAATCCTATTCATAGTGATGTGAATCGGTAAATTTACTGGTCAGAGTGGTGTAGTGGTAAACATATAATCTTTTGCCATTTTTCCTATTGACTCTAATATACACATCTGAACATTGGTAGTATAGTAACTGTTGTAGTTGATTTAGACTGGCCTATATTTCTCAATAGCATGGCACTAATGCACATTTCAAACCTGGATTCTTCAAAATTAATTATGAAATCAACAATGAAGATAACCCTTCAGCTACAGCAGCATACAAATTACAAAATTATTTGTGTTGGTTGTGATAGTGCCTATCGGCTAGGTTAGTGTTTGTGATTGGGGAAAGACAAAAGGAGACCAACAGCTTAACTTAAACGAGATGGGAAGCTGCGTGAAACTGGCTAGTTAACATACATATTTACAAAACAGATACACAATGTCGTATGTTTCGGCCTTGGTCACCGACCGTTAGAGAAGAACTACATTTAAACTTATTTACAATATATTACAAGGCGCTGTTGGGGGTGAGTAGGGGTGGCGGTGCAACAGGTGGGAGGGGACTAAGGGGGGGGGGGGCCTAGGTCTATCTAGAGATTAAGGTAAGGTTTTTGGCACGAGTTGGTGACTATTTGATGCACCAATTCCCATTGTCTCTCGTCTTATTTATTACTAGTCCACTTAGAGAGCGCTTTTTCCAGTCGGTTTGATGGATGAGCATTTTGCTTGACTAATTCTATACTTTTATTACGGTTTCATGTTTCGTTTGTGTTCGCCAACCATGTCTGCCTGTAACAAAGCGATGCGACTGACAGCAGCAACCGACTTGCGCCTCGTCGTGCCAGCCGCTGATAAGTGCGGGGCGGTGAGGTCTAATTGATCTTTCGGTGCCCTAAATATTTCTTCCATTGTACCCAAAACATATTTGAATTCAGTGATTTTGAACGTTCTCATAAAAATTCATCAAGACTGGAGAGCCGTTTGCCCGGTGAAGGGCCAAAAATCCGAAAAAATCGTACTAAGAATTAAAATAATTGTTGGATGAGCGTAGCGAAGATTCCATTTTACTACACTGGAGAAAAAAATCCGGAATGTTTTTTCTCCCCCTTTTTTTTCTGTTTGTATTTTTGTGTGTCTGTTAACACGATTCCAGCTAAACCAATATTCCAATTGCAATGAAATTTTCTGGAGACCTTCAAAATCTCTGAACTTAGAACTGCCACGATTTTGAGCGCAATCGAAACGATTTATTTCAATTTTTAACAAATTCCTTCGACTTATAACACCTAGGCTACATGCTTTATCCAAATGTAATAATTTTTTCACAGAACCTTTATTTTATGAATTAATATATTCCTGTGAAATTTGCGCGTAATCGAAAAATTATTTCTCATGAAAATAGCAATTTTACAATGTTTTTTGATTTTTTAAATTTCTTCGACTTATAACACCTACACTTATTTTATCCGATTGTAATGATTTTTTCACAGAACCTTAATTGTATGAATTAATATATTCGTGTGAAATTTGAGCGCAATCAAAAAATTATTTCTCATGAAAATCGCAATTTCATGATTTTTTCGATTTTTTAAATTTCTTCGACTTTCCATCTACATGTTTTATCCGATTGTAATTTTTTTTTCACAGAACCTTAATTTTATGAATTAATATATTCGTGTGAAACTTGAACGTAATCGAAAAATTATTTCTCATAAAAATCACAATTTTACGCGTTTTTCGTTTTAAAAAATTACGCTCATCCAACAACGTGCATGAAAAAGCGTTTGCGAAGCTTCCTAGTAATAATAACCACTTCAATAATATTTGGATGAGCTTAGCGAGAGAAGTGAAGATTCCATTTCACTACACTGGAGAAAAAAATCCAGAATGTCTTTTTTTTCTGTTTGTATTTTTGTGTGTCTGTTAACACGATTCCGGCTAAACCAATACTCCAATAACGATGAAATTTTGTGGAGGCCTTCGAAATCTCTGAACTTAGAACTGCCACGTTTTTGAGCGCAATCGAAAAATTATTTCTCTTAAAATCCAATTTTACGATTTAAAAAAAATTTCTTTGACGAATAACATTGTTATGATTTTTTCACAAAACCTTAATTTTATGAATTAATATATTCCTGTGAAATTTGAGCGCAATCGAAAAATTATTTCTTATGAAAATCCAATTTACGATTTTTTTATAATTTTAAAACATTCTTCGACTTATAATGCCTACATGCTTTATCCGATTGTAATGATATTTTCGCAGAACCTCAATTCTATGAATTTATATATTTTTGTTTAAAATTTGAGTGCAATCAAAAAATAATTTCTCAAGAAAATCGCAATTTTACACTTTTTTCGTTTAAAAAAACATACGCTCATCCAACAACGCAACTGAAAAGCGTTTGCGAAGCTTCCTAGTTAACAAAATGCAAGTTAATGGCGTACATTTCTTGAACATAACTTTTTTAAACTTGGTCAACAGGCCAATTATTAATACAAAAAAAAAACAAGTTGATAATTATTCAATGTAGGTGGGCCTATGCAACCAATACTGTATTTATGTGAGTATAGGCCTTAGGTATATTTTAAATTGTCAAGTTCAAAAGTGGGTACGGCCATTATGTGAAGCCATTTTTCAATAATATTTACAGTGCTACTCTCTAAAATTTGAGTGGTCAAAATAAGGGTGCGGCCATTAATCGATGGCGGCCCTAATCGAGTAAATACGGTATGTATGTTGTGTTGTATTATCTAGCAAGTAGATAGGAATACTCAATCAATACTATATGACTAGGAAGCTTCGCAAACGCTTTTTCAGGCGCATTGTTGGATGAGTGTAATTTTTTTTAAACAAAAAAAAGCGCAAAATTGCGATTTTCATGAGAAATAATTTTTCGATTTCGCTCAAATTTCACAGGAATATATTAATTAATAAAATTAAGGTTCTGTGAAAAAATTATCACTATCGTATAAAGCATTTTGGTGTTATACGTCAAAGAAATTCAAAAAAACAAACAAAAAATGTGATTATCATGAGAAACAATGTTTTGATTCCACTCAAATTTCACACGAGTATATCAATTCATACAATTAAGGTTCTGTAAAAAAACATTGCTATAGGTAAAGCATGTAGATGTTATCAGTCGAAGAATTTTTTTTTAAATCGAAAAAATCATAAAATTGCGATTTTCATGAGAAATAATTTTTCGATTGCGCTCAAAAAGGTGGCAGTTCTAAGTTCAGAGATTTCGAAGCCTCCATAAAATTTCATCGCAATTGGAGTAACGGTTTAGCCGGAATCGTGTAAACAAACACACAAAAATACAAAAAAAAGAAGAAAGAAAAAAGAAAAAAAAACATTCTGGATTTTTTTCTCCGGTGTAGTGAAATGGAATCTTCGCTACGCTCATCCAAAATGGCAATAGAAACGAAGTCACGCATAATGATGGATACCTAACGAAAATCGTTGCAAAAAATACTGGCCAAACCCAGTGGGACACTTAGTAATTCTTGGATGGCGAAAATTTGTTTTTCCGAGAATCGTTTGTAGGGTTGGGATTCAATTATATATTCGTAATCGATCAGAAACCAAAAATTTTGACATCAATCAAAGTTTATTTCAACATCTCGGGGGAATCTAGAATGCTAAAAATTAAAATATCATTTTAAAATGAATGCATTATTTAAATGTTGCACAAAAGTTTTGATGTCGAACGATTATTTTGATTGAAGATGGCAAATCAATGTCAAATCAAAATTCAATTTTTGTTCAAGACTCAAGTCAAGTCCCAACCCTGATCATTAGAAATTCCAAAGTGAGGGTCATAGGCCTAAATGATAGGTAGGTATGCTACAATTGTGTTGGGAGATTTCTACTTAAATTTATCTTATTTATTTATTTATTTATTTATTTATACCTTGCAAATATTTGTAGTTGGAATGTGTGGCATGGCATGGCCGAGGTAAGTCGAGAGTAGGTTTTGATTCAATTATAAACCTAAGTAGTAATTAATTAGGTACTACCCAACATTATACATAATATATTGATTGATTGGATGAGCGTAGCGAAGATTCCATTTCACTACACTGGAGAAAAAAATCCGGAATGTTTTTTTCCCCCTTTTTTTTGTATTTTTGTGTGTTTATTAACACGATTCCGGCTAAACCGATACTCCGATTGCGATGAAATTTTATGGAGTCTTCGAAATCTCTGAACTTACACCTGCCACGTTTTTGAGCACAATCGGAAAATTATTTCTCATAAAAATCGCAATTTTACGATTTTTTTTTTTTTTTTTTAATTTCTTCGACTTATAACACCTACATGCTTTATCTGATTGTAATGATTTTTTCCCAGAACCTTAATTTTTAAACTAGGAAACCGCTTAAGTCCCGCCGCGTTGTTGGATGAGCGTAATTGGTGCATTGAGCTGCCATGTGTTATGCGGATTTTCTGTTGTTCTGTGAAAAAATCATTGCTAAGTTGAAGATTTTTTTTAAATTAAATTAAATTAAATTAAATTACAAATTAACTTTATTTTTTTATTTTTTTTATTAATCGTAATTTTTAAAAAGAAAAATCGTAATATTGCGACTATCACGAGTAATAACTTTTTTGATTGCGCGCAAATTTCACACGAATATATAAATTCATGAAATTAAGGTTCTGTGAAAAGATCATTACAATCGAATAAAGCATGTAGGTGTTATAAGCCGAAGAAATTTAAAAAATCGAAAAAATCGTAAAATTGCGATTTTCCCGAGAAGTAATTTTTTGATTACGCTCAAATTTCACACAAATGTATCAATTCATAAAGTTAAGGTTCTGTAAAAAAATCATAACAATCGGACAAAGCATGTAGGTGTTATAAGTTGAAGAAATGTTTTAAAAATCGTAAAAAATCGTAAAATTGCGATTTTCATGAGAAATAATTTTCCGATTGCGCTCAAAAACGTGGCAGTTCTAAGTTCAGAGATTTCGAAGGCCTCCATAAAATTTCATTGCAATCGGAGTATTGGTTTAGCCGGAATCGTGTTAACAGACAGACAAAAATACAAAAAGAAAAAAAAAGATTAAAAAAAAACATTCCGGATTTTTTTCTCCAGTGCAGTGAAATAAAATCTTCGCTTCGCTCGCTACGCTCATCCATTTAATTATATTCGTGTGAAATTTGAGCGTAATCGTAAAATTATTTCTCATGAAAATCTCTATTTTACGCTTTTTTTTCTTTTTTAAAACAATTCTTTGACTTATAACACCTACATGCTTTATCCTATTGTAATGATTTTTTCACAGAACCTTAATTTTATGAATTAATATATTCGTGTAAAATTTGTGCGCAATCGAATAATTATTTCTTATGAAAATTTCAATATTACGATTTTTTTCCTTTTTTAAAATTACGATTAATTAAAAAAAATTAAAATTTAAGTTAATTTTTAATTAATTTAATTTAATTGGATAAGCGAAGCGAATACTTCAATTTCACTGACCCCCCAAAAATTTAGCTCGGGTGTTTTTTTTTTTGTTTGTATTTCTGTCTGTTTGTTCGCACGATTCCGGGCAAACGGCATATGCGATCTTGATGAAAATTGAAGGGGACCTTTACTCTGAACTTAGACTTGCCACGTTTTTGGGTACAATCGAAGAAATATTTCTCATAAATATCGTACTTTTACGATTTTTTGTGCGATAATTTCGTGATATTTGGGCCGATTCCGACCAAACGGGTGGGGCTACAACGTTCATATTTCACATGGACATTAAGGTAATGGTGATGTATTGCTTTCTCAAAGAAAAAGTTGAAAAAGTTAGCCAGAATCTATAGAAATAAAGCTTTTAATATAAGTTTTTTGATTTTTTGTGCGATATTTTCGTGCCATTTGGGCCAATTCTGACCAAACGGGTGGGGCTACAACGTTCATATTATACATGGACATTAAGGTTATAGTGATGTAGTACCTTTAGAAAGAAAAAGTTGAAAAAGTTAGCCAGAATCCATAGAAATAAAGCTTTTAATATAAGTTTTTTTACGGTAAATAATACCAATTGACAGCTGTCAATAGAAACTTGACAACAATCACCTACAATGCGTAGGCAGCAAAACAAAGCCCTTGCAAAAGTAAAGATATCCCACGCAAACTAAAAACTTAAAAAAGCTCATCCATCAACGCGGCGGGACTTTAGCGTTTTCCTAGTTTTTAAAAAAATCTTCAACTAAGTAATGATTTTTTCACAGAACAACAGAAAATCCGCATAACACATGGCAGCTCAATGCACCAATTACGCTCATCCAACAACGCGGGGGGACTTAAGTGTTTTCCTAGTAATTCAACATGTGGTTATCAATCAATAACTAGGAAAATGCCAAATGTTGTAGATAGACAAGTGCTCAAGGCATGTTTCACACATCATTGGACTAGATTGATGTTTAATGTTAGTTTTTTTCGTTAAAACGAAAGGGAATTTTACACTCTCAATTAAACACTGTCTTGTCTTATACTTTAGCCTATTCTTGAAACACCAGCAACCGTATGCAACGTCTTTTGAAATGCATTTAAACAAAATGGAAAACACAGGCCCAAACAAAGTACAAGGCAAAATTACAAGGTCCATTGAATCTCCTACTGAGGACTTTTGGGGAACAGAATGCATGGAGATTGAGTAAACTTCGGGAGGATTGGCCACCGCTGTATAAAATAGTTTCTGCTAAATATTTTGCAAAATTATCATCGTGACATCAAACAAAAAGTTTGATTAATAGATTTAATTCCCGTATTATTCGATGACAAATGATGTTGGTCGCAGGCCAATTAAAATACTACTACTATTACCTACTAACATTTAAGGTAATGTTAATAGACTACATTATTGTAGTTAGAATTGTGATGGATTTCTCTGTAGTAAAAATTTATTTTATTTACCTACAGCACATTTTTTTAAACGGATTTTGCCATTTGGTATAAAATTTCAGCAGAATCTGTACAGCGGTTTGACCTCTGAGCGACAGACAGACATAGGCATACAGACTAAAAAGTAAAAAGTAAAAACCCTATTGGGTCCCAATTGAGTTACATTACTCATTGCTTTGTTCCTTCGTTTAGACCTAATAACTTTCATAGCAAAGGGTAAGACGTGGAACAAGGGTAAAATGACAGTTGTTGTGCAATCTAAATGTTAGAATGAAAATCAACAGGTAGGATACACCACATCCAGCCACTACGCAATGATCAGTATACTAGTTACCTTTTGCTATTCCATGCCTTCTTGGGAGTTATCACTTGTAGTAATGTGACCAGTCAATAATGCTGAGAGAGTAGCATGAGATGCATTCATGGTGTCGACAGGATTACAAGTAGTTACAAGACCATAGTGAGATCCTCCCATCGTTGGACTTACACTGTGCGAAGAAAGAATTGTGTTGATCTGATGGCCGAAATGATGTCTCATGTATGGCGAACCGACAGAGGATTGAGAGACCAGGGCAGCGACCGATGAACATTCGAGCAGATCAAGAGCATCGGATGGTGTCGGAGGTCCGGAGTCCATTAACACGGTAGCCGGTGGAGTCATGGCAGAAGAAACACAGTCACCCAGCCCAGGCGTATGCACCATCAGAAGTGACGAGTCCATTCCATCACACAAGTCTTCCGATTTGATCTTTACCAAGTGAAGTGTGGACTCCATTCCGTCACAGTAGTCTTCTGTTTTGATCTTCATTGAGTCCGTTCGCACGTTACTCACATAGGCACGGATCTTTCTCAGCATAAAGTCTGGTGCTACAAACCCCTTTAGCTCTTGCAAAAGTAGATTTGGATTGTTCCTGTAATCATCCGTTTCAGAAAGTTCCTGTATGTCTTTTAGCACCATTAAATATGCTTTGCCACCAGTGGGAGGCATCAAGTTATGTTTGGCAAGCCACTCTTTATCTTCTTGATCACCTGCATACCTCAAAAGTCCTGGATGTTTAATATACAGCCGCCCTCGCGTTTGTCCAAAACCTAGAACTTTGTTGGCACGTGCTCCCATCACAAAAAGTGTATCGTTTGAAATTCTCGCTGGGTCCCACTTTGGACCCTCTCGACGTATTGGTTCTCCACGACCTAGTTTTAAAGGTGGTTGGCCCCCCTGAAGAGTACTAGGGCAGCGTGGCTTACTTCGCTTTTTTCGTACAGATTGGCTGGCTTCAGAATCGGTGTCCGATTCTTTCCTCTTTCTAAACAAAGGACTATTGGAGTATGGGCGGCCGAATCGGTATTCACTGGTTTCAGAGTCACTAAGCTCATTGTAAGGAGAACTACCCCGTGATTGGGAACCACTGCAATACATCTGTTTGGCTTCCTCAAGAATCGCTCGACAAACGTCACGGACATGATCTTCTGAAACACTGTTGCTCCCCAAGTTTGTGCGAATATTGTCCACTGCAGGCTGGAAGAATTTCTGTCAAAAATACAAATTAAAAGTTAAACAAAGTATTTTTATGATTGTTGATTGATAATTATTTATTTATTAATTATGAAATATAATTACTAAAATTAAGTCTACACGTAGTTATAAAAACAAAGTAATAAGAGATTAATAATTCCAAAATCGGACGCTTCAAACCCCAATATCTATATCAAAACAATTTTGTTATATTAAATAAATAAACATGATATTTGGCTTCAAGAAGTTTTATTCTCCACAGCCACCTAACTCGGCAGTTGGGTAAGAACAATCTAATTTGTTTGTGCGCGCATTATTGCTGTAATTTTTAGCACAGCCTGCCCCATTATTTATTCTAAATGAGGCTTTAATAGTCATTATGAAGTTCGTAATTTTAATTTGTGTAGCAGTGTGTCAGAATGAGGACATGCAAGCCTAGGGCTGTCTAGGCAAGGATCACGCTTAGTATTGGACCTACGTATTTTTTTCCTGTGCAGAGCGGCTTCTTCAGCCATTCTTCGGCCTTGCTAACCACTATCCAGTATAAAACGCCTTCTTTTTCTGACCTGCCCAAGCACCTGAAAAGGTGTCTCTGTCTTGGGATTCAAAATAACATAATTTACAAGTGGACAGTTCGGTCGTGATGACACACCTGCGTGTCATGGTGTGTGTGCAGATGGTGTTGCAAACCGTAGTGGCCAGTTGCCAGGCGGCGAGACCAGTATTTGTGTGGCCCTTTTTTTTTTATCTCATCCTACCAAGATTTCATTATCGCAGCCTCTTCTATACTGTTTCAGGGTGCAAATTGACTGGGGGGTTGGGGGGATTTCCCCCTCTGGTAATTTCATCCCTGGCTTTGTTTTACTGAAAGGTATCCCTGCCGGGGATGGCTAAATCCCCACCTCTGGATATCCACCTCATCTCATCTCATATGACTTAATCTCGTGATATTAACTGGGAAGCTTCGCAAACGCTTTTTTTAGTTGCGTTGATGGATGAGCTTTTTTTGTAAGTTTTTAGTTTGCGTGGGGTCTCTTTACTTTTGCAAGAACTTTTTGAACGCATTGTAGGTGATTGTTGTCAAGTTTCTATTGGGTAATTCCAGGTCAAATCAACACACCAGTTTACCTTACCCCCTCCGATTTTGAAAAAAATCTACTCAAAACCGCAAATAAAAAAATATATTTTAAAATTTTCGTTGTATCTCTTACAGTTTTTGAATTGCGGGTGGCTCAAAAACTCAAATTTGGGCGTACCGAAGTATTACCAAAAAATTCCAAAATCTATACCCCGTTGAACGTAGAAAGCTAACTTTTTTTTTGTAAATTAAAGGTCTTTGAAAAGCCTTCTCAAAATGTATATTTTCACTCTTGTAAACATATGGTACCAAGATAAAAGCAAATCTATTTTTCAAATTTGAATTCCTCAAAAACTTATTTTTTTACAAAATTTAAAATTTTTGAAGAAAAAAGTATTGATGTTTTGTACATGTGCAAAAAACATAGTGGGCACTCTATCTCTATCTCTCTAGTTTAGTAGCTATCATTTTATCTTTGTAGTACGTAATGTGTATAATATGTGAAAATTCAGTATTTTTCAGTGTTTTTCTAGCTAGAAAAATCTAGAAAAACACTGAACGTTTTTACATATTATACACATTACTACATTGATAAAATGATAGCTCCTAAACTTATAGAGTGCCCACTATAATTTTCTTTGCACATGTAGGCCTACAAAACATCAATATCTTTTTGTACAAAAATTTTAAATTTTGTAAAAAAATAAGTTTTTGAGGAATTCAAATTTGAAAAATAGATTTGCTTTTATCTTGGTACCATATGTTTACAAGAGTTGAAAATATACATTTTGAGAAGGCTTTTCAAAGACCTTTAATTTACCACAAAAAAAATAGCTTTCTACGTTCAACGGTATAGACTTTAAAAAAATTTGGTAATAGGTCGGTGCACCCAAATTTGAGTTTTTGAGCCACCCGCAATTCAAAAACCGTAAGAGATAGGCCTACAACAATTTTTTTTAAATATATTTTTTATTTGCGGTTTTGAGTAGATGTGCCGATTTTTTTCAAAATCGGAGGGGCTGAGGTCATTTTTTGTACTTTACTGTGTTGATTTGAAATGGAATGACCCTATTGTTACTTGTTAATTGTTATTATGTACCTAAAAAAAACTCATATTAAAACCTTTATTCTATGGATTCTGGCTAACTTTTTCAACTTTTTCTTTCATAAAGCAATACATTTATAACCATTACCCAGTCTTGGGGAGGAACACGTTCCTAGTAACGCGTTGCTGGGAACGCGGTCCTTTTTCAGAAACTTTTATGGGAACGCGTTTCTTTTCTTAGATCAGGAATTTGTAACATCAGAAGTTACTTTTTCGTGGGAACTTGGAACGAATTTAACTTTCCTTTAAAGGTTCTGTCAGTCTAAGACGTCCTCCCGCCCTAAATCTTTGAATTTTTATGTACAGTATTTGCATATCAATATTTGCATACGTTTATATTTGCATGCGTAGTTAATTGCAGTAAGTTTGATTAAGGTAATGATGAATTTTCTTTTTGATTAATGAATTTAATTATAACTTGAGTAATTTTAAATCATCACTTGGGTAATTGTTCACTTTGGGCCGACCGTAGGGAGTTCAGGTAATTGAAACTTCTAGATTTTTGTTTTCGTGTTCTGAAACAGTCCACAAGGCCAGGGGCATAGAAAAAAGTCGATTCTTCGAAACCGTATGAAAGGAGTTGAATTTAAGAAGCGACGAAAGTCTGCAGAAATATAATGAAATGTCGGGAAGCTAAGCCTAGGTGTCGACAGATAGTCTGGATATTTTCTGCATGGATGACCTAGCGGCCTAGATTTACTGATGTTATCTGTGTTGGGAGAACGAGCTACGCAGTAGATGCAGGTGGAGTGGGGTTTAAAGTACGTTGCAAGGTATCTTTGTTTTCAATCAAAAGGTCCTAAGTCCACTCGTGGTTGGGATGCTGAGAAGGTTTTAGTTCAGTTGCAACAAACATTAGCAGAGGCGGACTGGCAGGTACGGAACTACGGAATCCCGTACCCCCCCCCGGTTGGGGGCCCCTAGGGGCCCCCAACCCAACCCTAACATATAAAGTTTTTAAATGAAAATATTATTTGTCTTAAAATTGCAAAGGTTTAAACGAGCACATCACAGTCATTCGAATATTCATACAAAACGTAAAGGTAAGACAATGTAAATGTTGGATGTACCTTGGTGCCTACAGGGGCCTATCGTTATTTGCCACTCAGTCTGTCGGTATTAATTTTTACGATTACTAATGGCAGAGTAAGGGTTGTGGGGAATAGTCAATATATCCACTGGCATAGCGGCGGACCCCGCAAACCCCGCGAAACGGGGGCCCCGATAAAAATGGATCACATTTTTATGAAAATTTCAAATAAAACAGCAATTCACTCAATATTAAATAAAATAACGTGAAAAAGTTCGCGGGCCCCCCAAAAAAACTGAAATAATACTTGAATTATTTAAAAAAATGTTTTATAAGTCAGAAAATCACTTAAAGGTATCAAGAATCTCAAAATTCATATGCATACGCTATGAAGAAGACACCTAAGAATTTTCTAAGAAACTTACATTTTACGTTTTTCAACAGCAAAATATTTTGTAGACACCATAGCAGCAATTTCTAATGAGTATGTGCTGAGAGGGTGATGGAGAGGGGGTGGCGAGTCGCCATCAATTGTTTTATAGGCCTAGCCTATATAATTTTTTTCAAGGAAAACCTGTTTTAGGGTGCAATGTATGACCCTCTTCAGGTGTTTTGACTAGGTTGTGGATAGTACATAATGCGCACTCTAGCCTAGGGGACAGGGAGAAAGGGTTCTCGCGTCGTGGTCGTCATTGCCTTTGTCATCGTTCGTGTAGTCATTGTCGTCGTCTTAATGGGGGGGGGGGGGTCGTCAAAGGAAATGGAAATGTCACCGACAACGACCGCAGCTCGCCTCTAATGTCAGGGATTATTATACTCCCCTACTTGCTAACTGATGTCTTGCGAGGTGGACCTATACGCTCTTCCCTCGCCTTTTATGACTAGCAGAGCCATGCTATGGTCCAAAATTTCTGTCCCGCGTTGTTTCAATATTTTGGCTTAGTGGAATTGCTTCATCAATAATAAATGTTTGCCATTTTTATATATCTGTTAAAATTATATCAGGACTATTATGTTGTATCGTCTTATTTATTGTTTATCCTTGTTGTTACATTCAACAAATACAAAATTCAGCAAATATTTTGCTAAAAATCCAATTGCGATGAAATTTTCTGGAGGCCTTTGAAATCTCTGAACTTAGAACTGCCACTTTTTTTTAGCGCAATCGAAATATTATTTCTCATGAAAATCGCAATTTTAACGATTTTTTCGAGTTTTAAACATTTCTTCGACTTACAACACAACATGCTTTATCCGATTGTAATGATTTTTTTTACAGAACCTTGATTTTATGAATTAATATATTCGGGTGAAATTCAAGTGCAATCAAAAAGATATTTTTGTAATCAAAATTGCAATATTACACTTTTTTCTTTTTTTTAAACACTTCCCCGACTTACAACACCTACATTCTTTATCCGATTCTAATTTTTTTTTTACACAACCTTAATTCTATGAATTAATATATTCATGTGAAATTTGAGCGCAATCGAAAAATTATTTCTCATGAAAATCGCAATTTTACGTTTTTTTGTTAACAAAAAATTACGCTCATACCTCAACGCGCCTGAAAAAGCGTTTGCGAAGCTTCCTATTTATTATTATTAAGATTATTATTATTAGTATTGCTGTAACTTAGTATTATTACTTTTGTTACCGGTAGCCCTACACGTAAAAATATATGGATGTGTAACAGCTGATTTTCCAAAGAAACGCATTTTTGATAATGCTACAAAGTGTTTTTTATTCACTTCTAAGTTTTTCCATACCTCTCATTTACATAAAATGATATTAAAACTCCGCATGTAATTATGTTGAGAAAATTAGACGATAAGAATTTATATTCTCATTCACCGCCGTAACCAGGGGCTGGTAACCCGGGTGAAAATCTGGAGTAGACCATGTTGAATTGCTAATAGAATAATCGTCCAGTCAGCACTTTTTTTTTGACTAAAACTCGTTAAAATACTCCAATCTGTAGGAATCGACGCTGCAGTTCGCTCCGGACCCGCATTACCTTGGGGGATGGGACCTCCCACCATTATTTTATTTATTTATTTTATACAAGGTCAGACTTTACCCAAACATACTAAGGGCGACCCTAGAATCCTCTATAAAGCAATTTTATTAACATATTAATAAGAGTCGAATAATATAACTATTTACATTAATATTCAACGATTTTTGGGACATTGTACCGTGTTAATAAGAGTGTAATGTAACAACCCATCACAAGAACTGATGAATACGTTTTTCTATACATTATACTAAACTCTTTATTAATCTCGTCAGGACGTTAGCGTCTCAATTCCATTTGGGGGTTTTGTTTTTAGTATCGACTGCACAATAATTACATTATTTTGGTTTCTAAAACGCACCAAACGCACTCTAAAAACATGGTTTTAAAAAAATTAGCCTGCGGCGCTATTATTGGGGGGCTCGCCCTTCAAACCCCCCACACATGTCCCACGAAAGTATAAATTTAAATTTTACACCCCCTAACAAAATTCCTGCGGACGCCCTTGATTCATACCCGGGTAATTTTTATAGCCTAGGCCTACTTACGGCCCTGTTCTCATTGAATGTGTTGTACTGTTTTCAAATTCAAATTGCGATATTATCTGAGGTATGACCACAATATTTAATGACTAGGTCACTTCATCTATCCGTTCAAAATATACCTCAGATTGCTTTAAAAGCCGTCTTGAGAGTAAAATGAAGCAAAAAAATTTCGCCTCCGGCGGCTGGGGCTTCGCCCCAGACCCCTTTGGGGCCCACGAAAGTACTTTCCGTACGGGCCCCTACCCCCCCAGTCCGCCTCTGAACACTAGGAAGAGCTACGAGGGGGTGGAGCTAGTTTAGCCAGTGACTCGAGGAAGGGCTTGTGTTTTCGAAGTTAGTGGTGTTGTAATCGGGTCCTGAGGTGGACGTTCGTCGTGTTGGGGACCTTAGGGTCGAGTACAGTCGATCAGATCGAGGCAACGACGCCCGTCGGTTTTTCGGGATGACGTTCCTATAAGTAATTAGTTAGAGGACATACCAAGCTTCGGGGTATGATTCCGACCGTGTATCGGAGTTAGGAAAGTGAAGTGTTGTCTAGAAGTGTTTAATTGGAAATTGTGGTTGGGTTTATCAGTAATGAGATTTCAAATCAGTTAAATAATTTCATTGTTTTTTGTGGTCTAAAGAAAAATCAGTTATTAATTAATTACGTCGTCAGTGAATAATCATCGTCGAACATTTTTTACTAATCAATTTGCATCGAGTGATAAATAATATCACGTTATCGTCAGTGAATAATCATCGTCGAACATTTTTTTATTAAGCAATTGTCACCGAGTAATAATCAACATTACAGCATCTTCAATAAATAACTAAATGACAAATGAACATTCTCTGTAGAAATTATACCAGTCACCAACACAATTCAACCCTTTATGTGGCAAAGTGAACTAATCTTCATCAAACCAGTGTAATTTTTCAAACTCAGTAAATACAACATTAACATTGAGCAGTCAGAACAATAACATTCAAAAACAATCATCATTTCAGTGAATATCCGTCAAGATTTACAGTGTTTATCAGCCCAATAGACAGAATAATGATCAATATTTAGAACTGTGTAATTAATCCAACAATCCAACCTTCAAAGAAGTTTCCGAGTCTCAGACAAGACAAAAACATCAGACGTGTATACCCGTCGGATTCCTCTGACCCCTCATCAACAACCACTACGATATTTGGATTACTTCGCATCGACAATAATTGGCCGAAGGTGATGTACATGCCATTAGGCATCATTAATTAATATTTCATTTGCAAGATAATTTGATTCAATTTGTATAACTTCTTATTTTGGTGGGATATGCTTAGGTTCTTCCAACCTAGAATAATTATTTGAGCTCAATAGGTAGGGCAAGGGTTATTGTATTGGTAATAATTAATTGTCAATAGTGAACTTAAGTATGTTAAAATTTATGAAATAATTATCATTCCAATATTACCTGATATCACAATCCTGTGAAGCTGATAAGCTCATAAGCAATATAAACGGCAATAACTAGGAGGAGTCAGTCCAAGTGAACAACAATGAGCCGTCGGAAGGAGACGGAACCAGTTTTTCTTGTAGCCAGGTTATTTTGTTTGAATAAATAATTAAGGTTCAATAATTAATTAATTTCATGGTTATTACTTGTTGTTTTTTTTATTATTAGATCTGAATAAATTTTACTTAATTTCTGGAGTCTGGTGTTAACGGGTGAGTTAGTCAAATGTCTATGTAAATTAGTGACCAGATACCTGATCCGGGCAACACAGGGTCTGATTCGTCACAGTTTGGCGCCGCAACTTGTTGGGCACGATTCGTTCCACGAACCGAGGTTCTTTTTAAGAGATTTTCAGTGTAATTAATTTTGTAAACGCGTTCTGTCTAGTTGCGTCACAGTTTGGCGCACCAACGGGTAGGCACAATTCTTATCACGGGTCGAGATAAGAAAAATTAGTAAAGTTACATTTGGTAAATTGTATTGTGTTTGTTCAAAAATTAAATAAAAAATGACAGGAGTAGAGGAAAAAGTTTAGGTAGCAAGGGGATATCAGACAGGAGGGCCTGACGATACTACATTGATAAGCACAGACATATCAATAGTAAATTTCCCAGATGACAGTAGCTGTCAAGCGATCATGGATATAACACCACCAAGTCTTGTAGTGAACACGCTAGATGAAACAGAGCAGGAGGGGGAAAGCCAGCCTGTGTCCGATGAAGGCTTAGGGAAAAGTGATTCAGATATTATGCAGATGTCGGGTGAACAAAAAGAAAAGAAGGAAAACGAGGATGGGTTTGCAAAGATGTATAAATTGATGCAGGAAATGTCCAAGGATTTGAAACAAGATATCGTTGAGCAATCAGCAAAAGCAGATAAACGGATGAGTGAGTTGAAACAGGCTATAGTTGAACAAGGGGAAAAATCAGTTAACTTATCGGCTGAGTTTAAACAGACATTAGACTAAACAGGCAGAACAACAATCTCTCATGTTAGAGGAAATAAAAAAACAGATTCAGGAACAGAAGGAGTATACGAATGGGCAGATAGAAAAGTGTACAGGGAGCTCAGTTGTTGTATCTGAAGGAATTAAGGAAAGTACGAATACGAAGGACGTGAGTAATGAGGAGAGTAATAAAGTCTCAGTGTTTGATGATAAGGATGAGGATAACGGTTTTAAAAAATTGTAGAGCTGGAGATTGATGTGAAGTTGATTGATAGTGAGTGTCAGAATATGAGTGAGGAAGTGCAGGAAGAGGTGAATGATAGTGAGTGTCAGGATGAGAGTGAGAGAGTACAAGAACAGTTGAATGATAATGAGTGTCAGGATGAGAGTGAGAAAGTGGAAGAAGTGTTGCTAGACAATGAGTGTCAGGATGTGTTTGAAAAAGGAGAGGAAGAATTCTTCGACTGGATAGAGTTTGTGAACGTTGAGGAAGAACCAGGGGAAAATGTTAAATCGCTCCCGATAGTACAGGAGGAGAGTAACCGAGAAGTAAGCAGGGAATCTGATAAGGTTCAAATCTACGAAATGTTGCCGCCGTTTTATTACTACATATGGTTCTACCTTTGTGTAATGTCGAGAGAGTATGAAAGAGTGTGGTATGGGTTAAAGAGTAAACGTTGGAAAATGAGAGTAGGAAGTCTAAACTCAAAGGAGGTTTGTGTAAATGAATACAACATAGATCACAAACAAAAGAAAAAACAAGGCGTAGAAAGAGGGATTATGACTAAATTTAAAGTTAAATCAAGTAACAAAAGGTCGGTAGCTTCATCAGTCAAATGAAAGAGAAGGAAATAGTGGGGGGTCGGAAGCAAAAGGAGAGACTTGAGAAAGGGGTGTTGGCAAAGTTTAAAACACGAGGTATGGGACAAAAGAATGTAGCTTGTCTAGACGCCGGATGAAAGGGACAGTGACCAGTCGTCTAGGACACATCAGAGTAAAAATGAAAACGTTTGAGAGAGTGGGGGGTAATCAGCGAAAGGAGAGACTGGAGAAAAGCAAATTGGCCAAATTTAAAACTATTGGTTTTGGAAAAACCCAATGGATGGCGAAAGGAAGGATGAAGGCTCTGAAAGAAAAGGAGCAAGTATTTAAGAAGGTCAAAATGAGAGTAGAAGAGTAAGAAACAGGTCAATGAAATCTAGAAGTGAGTTGAAGGTGGGCTAATTAGTATCGCTAATTTTCATGTAAAAGTAATTGTTTAATTTGATAAATTCTAGTTTTTGTTTGTTTAGTCCACTGTTCCATCAGTTTAATTGTTAGGATGTAGTTCTACCGGTTTTATGGCAAGAGGGGGGTTGTGTACTATGAATGTTGTAAGATAAAGTAAGAAATGTCTGCAGGGGTTTGTAAAAAGTTCTACGATCTTTTTTTGAAGGCCCATACCTGGTAGCCTCAATCGCCGGTAATAATGCTTACGAATTAGCTACAGATAGAGGTACTACTTCGAAGGGGGTATATAATATAGAAAACCTCAAACCATACCATGCATTGTAAATGACATTTCATGGATCTAACAATGATATTGTAAATAACAATAGAAGGATTGTCATATCGGGGATGTGCTCTAATTTAACATAATTAGTAGACGAGATATGTCAATGTTTTCTATTCCTTTAGATGTAGTACTGTATAAATGTCATATAACCAACCATTAAGAAGAAATAATGGTTCACAAAACAAAAGGTAATATCTATAATAATTGATTTTGTATAAGAAAGGTTAACTAAGGTAAAATTTTCATGTAAAAGTTGCAGCTAAAGTGAAAAAAATTAAGATAAGAATGATGATAAGAATAAGAGGCAGTGATAAGGAACCGCTAGGAGGTATTTTTCGTAGAGAAACTTGTTTATCGTGAGGAATATTCAGTAGGGAAACTGGATTCAATGGATGTTAGTTGGATGTAGTAGGCTAGATAATTCTACATTGATTTATGTCTGCATTGATGAAACTAGAGGCTTTACCGGTGTAAAATAATTGTATGAATGATAACTCTTGAGTATCTCAATTAGGTATTTTGATATGACATTAGTGAAGAGACGGTATGACTAATCTAATTTAAATCGTCGACGTAAGGGCATATGACCCTCTTTTATATGTTTCTCATATTAGCATATCTTCAAAGTAACTTGCAATCAACTAGCTGCTCTTGGGTAGAGAGAATATCATTGTTTTCTTTTTTTGATAATTCAGGAAAGTTTCTGCAATAATCAGCGATATAAATGTAGGAATGGAAGTGTGTGGGTTTGTTTAGTTTCAAATTACAACATACATTGTCAGTTGGCTATTCAGAATAGTATTCCGTTGTCAGGATGTAAGACCGACGTAAGAGAAACCTGGTGGGGAACATTTACACTGATCTTGTTCTTGTTATGATTTGTATTTGTATGAGCGGTGAAGAATGAATGTAGCCTGAATAGACAATGGAGTTGGTAGGTGAGGTCTACGCGGGAACTGACCAGCTGTTCGGCTGCAGGGACAGGTAGGGGGTGTAACCACCTCGTTGTTGTGACTTGGAAAGTAAAAGTGGATGACCTTGTCCTCGAGACCGGTAGTGGGATGAATGGAACTAGAACTCGGAAGGGTTGCAGCTATGCGGAAGACAACAAGGGTTACGCCACGACTATCTATAGTCCATGCCACCATAACTTCAGCTACAGTCCATTCAACTTAAGATTTTTAGGAGTTGGACTTTGAAATTTTGAGTTCATTTTTTTTTCATTTTTCATTTGTGTATTAAATCTACTTTTGTATGAAACAATGGTTACGGAGATAAGCTCTTAGTCAGCGGTGAAGGGAAGTAGGAATGTAGGTTCTTATAACAGGTGAATTTTTATTTTAAATTTTTATTCAAAGATTAAGGTCGTTGGTGATAGACAAATTTTCCAAATGCAGTTTGATTTGTAAATTTTTCTAGGGGTATTGTCAGTCTAGGACGTCCTCCCGCCATAAATCTTTGAATTTTTATGTACAGTATTTGCATATCAATATTTGCATACATTTATATTTGCATGCGTAGTTAATTGCAGTAAGTTTGATTAAGGTAATGATGAATTTTCTTTTTGATTAATGAATTTAATTATAACTTGAGTAATTTTAAATCATCACTTGGGTAATTGTTCACTTTGGGCCGACCGTAGGGAGTTCAAGGTAATGGAAACTTCTAGATGTTGTTTTCGTGTTCTGAAACAGTCCACAAGGCCAGGGGCATAGAAAAAAGTCGATTCTTCGAAACCGTATGAAAGGAGTTGAATTTAAGAAGCGACGAAAGTCTGCAGAAATATAATGAAATGTCGGGAAGCTAAGCCTAGGTGTCGACAGATAGTCTGGATATTTTCTGCATGGATGAACTAGCGGCCTAGATTTACTGATGTTATCTGTGTTCGGAGAACGAACTAGGCAGTAGATGCAGGTGGAGTGGGGTTTAAAGTACGTTGCAAGGTATCTTTGTTTTCAATCAAAAGGTCCTAAGTCCACTCGTGGTTGGGATGCTGAGAAGGTTTTAGTTCAGTTGCAACAAACATTAGGAAGAGCTACGAGGGGGTGGAGCTAGTTTAGCCAGTGACTCGAGGAAGGGCTTGTGTTTTCGAAGTTAGTGGTGTTGTAATCGGATCCTGAGGTGGACGTTCGTCGTGTTGGGGACCTTAGGGTCGAGTACAGTCGATCAGATCGAGGCAACGACGCCAGTCGGTTTTTCGGGATGACGTTCCTATAAGTATTAGTTCACTTGTGTTGCACACGGACCACCTTCACAACCTCATAAATCGGATGGACCACCACATTCAAATTTAGGTCCTACAGTTATTATAGTTATGGGGGGGGGGGGGCATATAATGGAGAGAACAATAATTTTCTTGTTAAAAGTAGGGTAGGGCATCAAGAGACTATCATTAATTGTCGTAGTTATAAAACTAATTGTTTTTGTATCAGTTTTACCTCAAAGTCTCTCGGCTTGCCCCCATTGTAAACTATTTTTTTGATAAACGTTCCCTTACAAGAAAATATGAAACTTTGTCTGCAGCCTGACTTAGTAGTAGGTGTGAAATTAAATATTAATTATTGTGAGCAGATAGGTGCGGGTTTGTTTTTTATTGAAACTATTTATTTTGTGCATTTTTTTTTTAAATTTTTTTTTTTTTTAAATGCCTCATAATTTTTGCAGTTTTTGTAGTAAGAATCATTGCAAACGTCATACTTTGAGGGCCTGCGCTGTTCCCACGGGAAATGAAAAGTTATCTGACATATATATATAGGATTTGATTTTTTTTTATCACTTTGTTTAGTTTTTCATCAGCAGATTATATAATTTCTTTATAACTGATTACTATGTGCCCCTTCACCTCCCTTTGGTGACGATTCTCTTCTCACAACACATGGAAATACAAACGCATTATTTTCTTTGTTAAAACTGTAAAGAATTGGTTATAAATGTTTTCTTTTTTAAACAAAATAATACTATTAAATAAATAAAACAACGATATAGTAAATACTAATACGAGGTATACGTGGTGTGGTTTGGCACAAGGAGGGTTTTCATTTTTTTTCATCTGAGCCATACTATGTGTGTATCAAATCTATTACAAAGCAGAACTTATGAGCTATGCTAAGTTGACAATGTTCAATGTTACGTTCTGTTTGTAATTTGCAACTTACGCGCAACGAGAAAATGAAAATAACAGGATGTTAAAAATGTATGAAATTAATAATATAAATTTTAAATGTATAGGTAACATGCATAAAAATGTAATCTGTCCTCTACCACCGCGGACCACCTGTAAAAGCTCCGCGGACCACCGGTTGAGAACCACTGAGTTAGAGGACATACCAAGCTTCGGGGTATGATTCCGACCGTGTATCAGAGTTAGGAAAGTGAAGTGTTGTCTAGCAGTGTTTAATTGGAAATTGTGGTTGGGTTTATCAGTAATGAGATTTCAAATCAGTTAAATAATAATAATAATAATAATAATAGTTGCAGAAAAATCAGTTATTAATTAATTACGTCGTCAGTAAATAATCATCGTCAAACATTTTTTACTAATCAATTTGCATCGAGTGATAAATAATATCACGTTATCGTCAGTGAATAATCATCGTCAAACATTTTTTTATTAAGCAAATTGTCATCGAGTAATAATCAACATTACAGCATCTTCAATAAATAACTAAATGACAAATGAACATTCTCTGTAGAAATTATACCAGTCACCAACACAATTCAACCCTTTATGTGGCAAAGTGAACTAATCTTCATCAAACCAGTGTAATTTTTCAAACTCAGTAAATACAACAATAACATTGAGCAGTCAGAACAATAACATTCAAAAACAATCATCATTTCAGTGAATATCCGTCAAGATTTACAGTGTTTATCAGCCCAATAGACAGAATAATGATCAATATTTAGAACTGTGTAATTAATCCAACCTTCAAAGAAGTTTCCGAGTCTCAGACAAGACAAAACCATCAGACGTGTATACCCGTCGGATTCCTCTGACCCCTCATCAACAACCACTACGATATTTGGATTACTTCGCATCGACAATAATTGGCCGAAGGTGATGTACATGCCATTAGGCATCATTAATTAATATTTCATTTGCAAGATAATTTGATTCAATTTGTATAACTTCTTATTTTGGTGGAGTATGCTTAGGTTCTTCCAACCTAGAATAATTATTTGAGCTCAATAGGTAGGGCAAGGGTTATTGTATTGATTGGTAATAATTAATTGTCAATAGTGAACTTAAGTATGTTAAAATTTATGAAGTAATTATCATTCCAATATTTCCTGATATCACTATCCTGTAGCTGATAAGCTGATAAGCATTATTACCGGCAATAACTAGGAGGAGTCTGTCCGAGTGAGCAACACTGAGCCGTCGGAAGGAGACGGAACCAGTTTTTCTTGTAGCCAGGTAATTTTGTTTGAATAAATAATTAAGGTTCAATAATTAATTAATTTCATGGTTATTACTTGTTGTTTTTTTTATTATTAGATCTGAATAAATTTTACTTAATTTCTGGAGTCTGGTGTGAACGGGTGAGTTAGTCAAATGTCTATGTAAATTAGTGACCAGATACCTGATCCGGGCAACACAGGGTCTGATTCGTCACAGTTCCTTTCGTCGTCGTAATCCCTTCGAATTCCAGTAGCTGATATCGTAAACTGCAGTATAAAAATATCAATGTGACATCTTGTTTTTTCGCAAATGGCGCCACCCTCGACAGATGGCCTGGGACTCACTTAAATAAATAAGAGTAATTGGATGAGCGAAGCGAAGACTTCAATTTCACCAACCCCCCAAAATATTTAGCTCAGGTGTTTTTTTTTTTTTTTTTTTTTTGTATTTCTGTCTGTTTGTTCGCTCTCTACCGGGCAAACGGCATATGCGATCTTGATAAAAATTTGAGGGGACCTTCGAAATCTCTGAACTTAGACTTGCTACGTTTTTGGGTACTATCGAAGAAATATTTCTCATGAATATCGTACTTTTACGATTTTTTTTCGATTTTTAGTGCGATATTTTCGTGACATTTGGGCCGATTCTGACCGAACGGGTGGGGCTACAACGTTCATATTTCACATGCACATTAAAGTAATGGTGATGTATTGACGTTTGAAAAAAAAAGTTGAAAAAGTTTGACAGAATCTATAGAAATAAAGGTTTTAATTTGAGTTTTTTGAGGTGTTAAATATTAAAACCTTTATTTCTATAGATTCTGGCTAACTTTTTCAACTTTTTCTTTCGAAAGTCAATACATCACCCTTACCTTAATGTCCATGTGAAATATGAACGTTGTAGACTTACCCGTTTGGTCAGAATCCCCCCAAATAGCACGAAAATATAGATTCTAGATCTTTCTCACAGCCTTGTATGAAAACTTCACAGGAGATTTTATACCTTACTCACAGCCTTGTTACAAACAATCAAAGATCCAACAGACCTAATGATTGCTTTGTATGGGCCGTGTTAATATGTTTTTATTATTTTCATTTTATAATTAAAAAGCTCATCCATCAACGCGACTAAAAAAAGCGTTTGCGAAGCTTCCTAGTGATAAATAAACTAATTTCACATTTATTATTGTTGAAATGAGTGATGGTATAAGGAACGTGAAAGGAACTATAAGTTCCTTTAGAGGAACGAGGAACGTTTCAGTTCCTTTTTATTGAAAAGGAACGAGGAACGTCTCAGTTCCTTTTTAGGCAGAAGTAACTTAACTTTTTAAAGTTCCTTTTTTGGGGGAACGTGCCCAAGACTGCCATTGCCTTAATGTTCATGTAAAATATGAATGTTGTAGCCCCACCCGTTTGGTCAGAATCGGCCCAAATGTCACGAAAATATCGCACTAAAAATCGTAAAAAAATCGTAAAAGTACGATATTCATGACAAATATTTCTACGATTGTACCCAAAAACGTTACAGGTCAAAGTTCAGAGATTTCGAAGGTCCCCACCAATTTTCATGCAAACAACAGACAAAAATACAAAAAAAAAAAACAAAACATTGGAGCTTAATTTTTTGAGGGGTCAGTGAAATTGAAGTCTTTGCTTCGCTCATCCAATAAATAATGCGTAACTTTACACATATTCCTTTCAAATAAACACCTCTGATCGCTTCTAAAGCCATCTCGGGGGCAATAATTTACCCCACAAAAAATTTGCCTCTGGCGACTGGGGCTAAGCCCTAGTCCCCTTACGGCCCACACAAATACTGTACTTGGCCATCCCCCCCTCTGTCAAGCCATCAATTTGCACCCTGCTGTTATTGAAGACTTTTTCATTACCAAACCTATCTTTTACACATGGTTGAAAGACAAAGAACTGGTGGGGGATTTCTCTTGGTGCCGCTTTTGGACAACAAGTTAGGCTAACTTTTTCATTTACCAGAATTTGGCCAAAAATTACCGATCATCGATCAAGCCAATCTCAGACGCAGACGCGCACTGCCTTTTAACAGATAGCTTCGTCATGACGTCACGGCATGACAACACGAGAACTTTTCAAGGTGTTAGAAAATCAGCTGTTAGAAATATCCAATATGGCGATCGCTGCTTTGTTGTTAGGCCTATATTACGCGAACGATGTATAAAATCAGTTTTTGGCGTAATTTCAAGACGAAGTTTGTTTAAAGTTCAAAGATTTGATAAAAACCGAACTCGAACCTACAAAGTCGAGCCAGAGCCGAACTTGAAAAAAGAGCTCGGCTCGGGCTCGAGTTCTCGAACGTTTGCCCACCCCTAGTATTTGAGAAAAATCCTTTCCACGCACATTGTATTGACTTAACCCGAGAGTAGTCGCGTGTGGTCTTTTAGACCGACTTTTTTTTTCAACAGTTGGTATTTGCACAGCGCGCATGCGTGGCTTGTCTAGTTCCGCCTACCTTCCCAAAATAGATTTGTGAAGCCAGTGTGCAATACGCGATTCAGTTTTCTGCAGAACTTCATCTAAGATAAGAGGTCCTGTTTGGTTGCTCGGTCTTTTCGACCGCTGCGCGACTACTAAGGGAGGCAAAAATATGCATATTCAATCACTATTATGAGACATGTATTTGTTATTGTAGGTTGATTATTCTTCAACATACAGGTGTTGGCATAATATTACTGTCTTGGTTTACTAATAATACGAACTACAGGGTGTTTCAAAACATATTTTTATACCTTTTTGTAGGTTTGCTACTTTTCTGTGTTTGATTGATTATTGATTGATTATTTATTGATTATTGATTGATAATTGATTAATATAACCAGGTATGCTGTTACTTATATTATAAATTACCTTATATTCGTAATCAAAACGTCATCCTAACGTTATTAGCCCATAATAAATAATGCGGTCTAAAGGACCGCGCGCGACTACTAACGTTACAAACAGGGGCGCGACTACTCTCGGGTTAAATAACGATCCAATTACAACCAAATTTGTAATCCAATATGGCTGCTGATTCCTAATATTCACAGTATGAATTATACAGTTTTTGTGCTTATTTTACACTTTTTTTGATACATCATTCACTTTGATGTTATGGATATTAGGAATAGCAGCCATATTGGATTAAAACTTAGGTTGTAATCTGATCGTTATTTAAGTCACTTCAATGTGATTGTGGGTGGAAAGAATTTTTCCTCCGATGCAATTTAGTGCTTAATAATGGACAGTCAAATATGAGGAAATAATTTGGAAAAACCAAAATTCTAGATTAATGCTAAATCCGATTCGCAGACCTGATTTTTTAAAATGTTAATGGAAGCTTCCATAAACACTGTACAAAAGTACTTTTGTGTTTTAATCAATTTCTCACGGATTTACCTGGCATAGTTTGATGCTAGGTGTGAAAATGAGGAAATCAGCTGGTACCTACTCCAATAAGCAACATGTAAATCACGATTTTGTGACGTAACCGTTACCTCTGCCAAAAATATAGAAGACATGTTTTTGTAGAGAATTAAATGAATATTTTTGCAACTGCAATGTTTTGTCTATCTCCAACCATTTTGGAGATACGATAAACACTTTTTGGCAGCCATTTTCCATTATGGCAGCCGAAGTTCCATGCCTATCACAGGGAAGTTTTAGTATCTTGTTTAGGAAGGAAGGTCTCTGCAAAAATTCAGCTTATTGGTAATTATTTCTTCTAAAAATTCTTATTTGACAGGAGTATTATAGGCCTACATACAGTAGAACTTTTGAGCCATATCATAGAGAAGGCCACTACAGCACTGGACACCCATCAATTTAAGATTATTTGAATGAGCTCACCTCTAAATATTTTTTTATTATCACATCAAACTCCTTGTTGATGGCAGACTGCAGATTTTGGCGCAGAATGTCAAGGGATTTTGCAGTTGTTGTGATGCACCTTTCTTGAACTTGATGGACAGGATAGTGAGGCTTATAAGATGAACGAATTCCTAGCTGGCATGAAGTAAGATTCGACAGGGTAACACGTCGCATGTTGAATGTATTTTTCTAGAAAAAAACAAAAAAACAACAGAAAATGAGGCATTTAAAGTACAAAGTACAAGTAGTAAAATACAAGTAAGTAAATTTTCAAATGTCAATCAATACTAGGCCAGCCTACATTAAGTAATAGGCCCTAAATAACAATTGGTGTGCACTAAAGAGAATAGAAAAAAAATATATCACTGAATAAACTTATTATTTTCCATTCTGATGGCCCTGGAGACATCTATAGGCCTATCATGTAGAAAATATATTACTATTAGTTTCAATTGAATAAGAATAGGAAAATAGTATATGTTTCAGTTTAAACATCAGTATCAGTGAATCAAACCATTTAAAAAAAAAAAAAAATTGATAGAATCGACCACCTAAAAATAATGGTTCGACACTGGTAATGTTGAACATTTTAAAAGTAAGAAAATATCAATCAATAATACATAGGCCTTGCCATATTTTTTTAACCATTGAAAACATGTAGGGTTTGGGTTATTAAATCATGTATGAAGTCTATTAAATTAACCAATACATGCACAAGATCCACCTTCTAAAAGTTCCCTAGTAACACTGGCAATGACAACCCCATAAATCCATTATTACGTATTGGATTAGTCAAATGTCAACAACAGTGTATTTTTGCAAGTTTCTATAGCCTACCTCCCCTTTCCAAACTGATATTGTTCTTTGAAAGGGTTTTGTGCGCAGTACACAAGAAGGCATATGAAATGCACATTTCTATACCCCTTCCCTTCTTATTGTCAACAACACAACACGTTGCCTGGCGTTTCACACACAGCCACTGGTCGGCGTACGTCCTAATAAAGGTGACAATGTTGCTAACTGTTGAAGTGATTGTTGATGTTACAAATGTTTTTATTTATTTCATTTGTTTTAATTCAAATGAATGTGTATTATATTTATAGATAGCCTAATAAAATAACTTTTAAAATAACAATTTTTGCCTTGGAGATTATAAAAAATCATTTATATGTTGTTTATTAGATAAGAAGAAGGCTTTCAATTAAACCACCAATTTTATTTGTGTGGCCCACATGCGAAATGCCCGCCGAGAAGTGTCAAAAGGTCATTCAAACTTGGTTGAATTCAACTCTACAGGACTAAACAACTCAGTACAATGACTGGTACATATATGTATTTATTTATATATGTAAATAAGCTCTTTGGAATATATTTTGCTGCATCATCGAGAGGGCAGTGACTACAAAGATGTGTTACATCCAGATGGCGAGGATCTTTCTGTGTACTGACATCACATGCTGTTTGAAACTAAATGAGCGGGATACCTACCTAGAGAAAATTGCAAAACTTTAAAAGTTTCTACTTGAATTAAAGAATTTTCTCTAGAAACTTTTAAACAACTATCCTGACCGTTGTACGCAAACCTGCCTGTTTTACATACCTACTTTTGCACATTAAAAATTAAGCCAACTTCCCTATTGAAGCAAACATATTTTTATTCCATTTCCAGCTGATGCTAGATGAATGGAATTTGGTCAAAAACGTTTTAACTTTTAAGTTTTAACCCCCCATAAATTATTCGGATTGCATTGCCGTAGTAAACATTGAATTTTAGCTGACCTATTTAAGCTTAAATTATGAACGTAAAACCCAGTACCGTAGGCAAAAGTAACAGCAGCTGCATAACATCAAAATTAACAGCAGCTGCACTTTAGTGAGTAAATGTTACATGTGAAAGCCTACCCAATTAGACATAGCTTGAGGTTCGGCATCTGTAGCAGTGGTTGATGGAATCATATTGTAGGTAATGGCAGACCTATTAGCGTCAGCCGTAGTTCTTGTGGTACCGGTAGATGGATCGTATACTAGATTATGATTCACAGCATGTTGTGTGGACGGTTGTTCATCTTGATTTAGACCTGCATTGCCTGTTGGTGCCGTATTCCATGACGAACCTCGTTGGATGACCATTTCCTCCACAATAGTAGATACGTAATATGATAGGCGTAGGCCCTACTGATAGTTTATGTCAGACCCGAATCTTTTGCTTGTTCTTGTGCACAGCATATGAAAGCTAGTGTAACAGAAAGAACAAATAGAAGGAATTAATTCACATTCAAGTGTAATCTATACTGAATCAAATCAAACCCAGGCAATTAAAGAAAGGCAAAGTTCACATAATCTCATAGGTTATTTATGGGGGTAGTCTGGATTCTAGAAGATGTTTAATTCTGAAGGCCTACATGTATTACAATCTGCCATTAAATCTCATTTCTCATAAGCCTACACATTTTTCACATTTCACAATACCGGTACGGTAATGTACATGTTTCATATAAACAATAAACTTAATCACTTGCTTCATAATCTTCACACACCCATTAATGTGGCAAAACACTATGCCTACATACTCAAGGACAATCTGAATATGGGTTCGACTATTGAACTATTCTGATTAGTAGTTATTTTATCTAATTCATAGCATGGACTAATTGGTTTAAGGGCAAGCCAACTGTTGGGTCATTGTGTACCAAAATTTAACTCAAAAGAATTGTTGGGAGTATGGGCACACACATTCTACTAAGCCTAGGTAGTACCTACTATTTCACTGAGATTATGATTTATGTCACTGATCAAAACACAAACACACAAATTACACAAAAAATTAGTTATTATCTTCAAATTTGCACATTTTAGGCCTGCAACAAATTTGGTCTAGCTCTTCAAATCAAGAAGTTAGGTGCTCAAACCGTATAAGAAGCTGAAATGTTTACGGAGTGTCTTCAACACCCTTATTATCTACCTACTGTGTAAAATTACCTGAATTTGCTTTAGTGGAAAAGGGTTAGGGGCCTAAATAAAATGGCAAACAGGAAAAAATTCTAGAAAAGGGGAAGCTGACAGCTGATCGTCCAGGGAAAAAACTAGGCCTATACATAGGCCTACCTTATTTTTAACACTGCCATTTAGGCCCTACCTAATATCCATAAACGTAATCAAAGTCAAAAATCCTAAATTTTAATATACCCTAGGTAGGCCTATGGGTAGTCTGTTTTGCACACAAATATACCCCAAAATACATTTCAAACTGTGTTGCAATAGTTCAATCTCATTCTTTGCATGAAATAAAGGTCTATATAATATATAAAGATAAACTTAGGCTATAGAAAGCATCTCCAACAACGGTCATCTACGTGTAATGTGTCGTCTCCGATAGGCATAACCAAAAACATTGGAAAAAACAATCATAGCAAGAATTTTACAAATATTAGTTTACATCATTGTGATCATAGCATGCTTAATGGGAGCCC